>CAUYQU010045836.1:0-26190 GCA_963574635.1 Cheracebus regulus | reverse complement strand
AGTTCTTTGTAGATTCTGGATATTAGCCCTTTGTCAGATGGGTAGATTGCAAAAATTTTTTCCATTCTGTAGGTTGCCTGTTCACTCTGATGATTGTATATTTTGCTGTATGGAAGCTCTTTAGTTTAATTAGATCCCATTTGTCTATTGTGGCTTTTGTTGCCATTGCTTTTGGTATTTTAGTCATGAAGTTCTTGACCATGCCTATTTCCTGAATGGTATTGCCTAGGTTTTCTTCTAGGGTTTTTATGGCTATAGATACTATGTTTAAATCTTTTATTCATCTTGAGTTAATTTTTGTATAAGGTGTAAGGAAGGGGTCCAGTTTCAGTTTTCTGCATATGACTAGCCAGTTTTCCCAACACCATTTATTAAACAGGGAATCATTTCCCCATTGCTTGTTTTTGTCAGGTTTGTCAAAGATCAGATGGTTTTATATGTGTGATGTTATTTCCAAGGTCTCTGTTCTGTTCCATTGGTCTATATGTCTGTTTTGGTACCAGCACTATACTGTTTTGTGTACTGTATCCCTGTAGTATAGTTTGAAGTCAGGTAGTGTGATGCCTACTGTTTGTTCTTTTTGCTTAAAATTGTCTTGGCTATAAGGGCTCTTTTTTGGTTCTATATGAAATTTAAAAATAGATTTGTATAATTCTGTGAGGAAAGTCTATTGTAGTTAAATGGGAATATCACTGAATCTATGATTTGGGCTGTATGGCCATTTTCACAACATTGATTCTTCCTGGCCATGAGCATGGAATGTTTCTCCATCTGTTTGTATACTCTCTTATTTCTTTGAGCATTGGTTTGTAGCTCTCCTTGAAGAGGTCCTTCACATCCCTTGTAAGTTGTATTCCTAGGTATTTTATTCTCTTTATACCAATTGTGAATGGGAGTTTGCTCATGATTTGATTATCTGTTTGTCTATTATTGGTATATAGGAATGCTTGTGATTTTTGCATATTGATTTTGTTTCCTGAGACTTTGCTGAATTTGCTTATAGCTGAAGGAGTTTTGGGGCTTAGATGATGGGATGTTCTAAACAAAGATAGTTTGACTTCCTTTCTTCCTATTTGGATATCTTCTATTTCTTTCTCTTTCCTGATTTCCCTGGCCAGAATTTCCAACACTGTGTTGAACAGGAGTGATGAGAGAGCGCATCATTGTCTTGTGCCAGTTTTCAAAGAGAATGCTTCCTGCTGTTGCACCTTCAGTTTGATATTGGCTGTGTGTTTGTCATAAATAGCTCTTATTACTTTGAGGTATGTTCCATCAATACCTAGTTTGTTGAGTGCTGTTAGCATGAAGGGGTGTTTAGTATTATTGAAAGCCTTTTCTGCAGCTATTGAATTGATCATATATTTTTTTTCTCCATTGGTTCTGTTTATGTGATGGATTACATTTATTAATTTGCATATATTGAACCAGCCTTGCATCCCAGGAATAAATCTGACTTGATTTTGGTGGATAAGTTTTTGATGTTCTGCTGGATTTGGTGTGCCAGTATTTTATTGAGGATTTTCCACCGATGTTCACCAGCAATATTGGCCTCAAATTTTCTCCTTTTCTTGTGTCTCTGTCTGGTTTTGGTATCAGGATGAGGCTGGCCTCCTAAAATGAGTTAAGGAGAAGTCCCTTTTTTTGCTATTTTTTGGAATAGTTTCAGAAGGAATGGTACAGCTCCTCTTTGTACCTCTGGCAGAATTCGGCTGTCAAGCATCTATCCTGGGATTTTTCTTTTTGCTTTGTAGGCTATTAATTACTGCCTCAATTTCAGAACTTGTTATTGATCTATTCAGGGATTCAGTTTATTCCTGGTTTAGTCTTGGGAGGGTGTATGTGTACAGGAATTTATCCATTTCTTCTAGGTTTTCTAGTTTATTTGTGTTGAGGTGTTTATAGTAGTCTCTGATGGCAGTTTGTATTTCTGTGAAATCAGTGGTGATCTCCTCTTTATCATTTTTTATTGTGTCTATTTGATTCTTCTCTTTTTCCTTTTTATTAGTATGGCTTGCTGTCTATTTTGTTAATCTTTTCAAAAAACCAGCTCCTGGTTTCACTGATTTTTTGAAGGATATTTCATGTCTCTATCTCCTTCAGTTCTTCTCTGATCTAGTTATTTCTTGTTTTCTGCTAGCTTTTGAATTTGTTTGCTCTTGCTTCTCTAGTTCCTCAGGCAAGATGGCTGAATATGAACAGCTCCAGTCTGCAGCTCCCAGAGAGACCAATGCAGAAGGCGTATGATTTCTGCATTTCCATCTGAGGTACTAGGTTCATCTCAGTGAGACTGGTTAGAGAGTGGGTGCATATCACAGAAGGCAAGCAGAAACTGGGTGGGATGTTGCCTTATTCAGGAAGTGCAAGGGGTTGGAAACTCCCTCCCTTGCCAAGGAAAGAGTATTAATTAGCCATAGTCAAGGAAGAACTACAATGAGGGACCTTGCCTTGAGAGAGGGTGCTATCCAGCCCAGATACCATGCTTTTCTCATGGTCTTCACTACTCACATATCAGGAGATTCTCTCACGTGCCTATTCCACAAGGGCCCTAGGTAGCACAAAACTGGGTGGCCATTTGGGCAAACACTGAGCTAGCTTCAGGAGTTTTTCTTCATACCCGATTGGTTTCTGGAATGCCAGTGAGACAGAACCATTCACTCCCCTGGAAAAGTCTTAATTCCAGGGAGGCATGACTCTTTCTAAATATTTTTCTATAATATGAAAATAAAAAATAAACAAAACCAGTTCCTCTCTGCACACGTAGAGATACATCCACAAATAGATAGATGCATTCTATTCCATCGATTTTCCAATCTCTTTACCTTGTGTAAACTATATATTTTTCATTGTTTGAGATTAAAACAAGGAAAATTATCTTTTACAAATAACTAAATTTGAGTGAAAAAAACAAGTCAAAGTAAGGATAAATTATGTGAGAGAAAAAGAGAGAAGAAAAAGGAGGAGAGGAAAGAACAAGAAAGAAAGGGAAGAACAAAGAGGAAAGGAGAAAAAAAGAGAGGAAAAGCTGTTGAGATTTAAAGTCAGAATGAAAACAAAGAAAGATTCAGAAGTGAAGAAAATTTTTTGATTTGTAATTACAGTTATGCCTTTTTTAGGAGATTGTAGCTGGCACCATGCTGAAGTTTAAGACTTTATTGTCCTTTTGTCTTCTCAGATTGTGGTTTTAGGCGTGGATTCCCTAAATGGCTCTGTGGGCTGTATTTAGCTGCTGATGCCACCTAGGCTTTGTCTAGCCACCCACAAAAGTCAATTTGCCACAACCCCTAAGCCTAGGGGCTTTTTTTACAGGCTTGTTATGACAGCTGTAGTGGAAATCTAAGAAGTTCCAGTACCTAGGCCTGCCATGACTACACTCATGGATGCTTTGACTTCTTCCAACACTTTTGGACTTATATGAATTGCCTCCCCTCTGGGCAGGGTATCTGCAGTCTCCAGCAGCTGACCAAATTATCTAACACGTCCCAGAAGCATGAGAGTCTTAGCGCTTTCTGGGGAAAGCTTTCTTCAGGGTGAAGAAGAAGATGAGAAAGAATGTGTAAGTGCCTTTTGCTTCTCTCAACTTCTAGGGTGTTCTGAGGTTCGGCATTTCTACATATCTCATGTGACTGAGCAACCAGTAGTTTTCCTGTGAAGTGAAAGCAACTCAGTAACTCATCAGTTCATTACATTGTCTTCCAATACCTTTCCTCTCATTACTGTCTTTCTTACCTAGAATTCCACCTCTCAATAAAACTTTGGCATATATGCTTTGCCTTAACCTGTTTTCCAAGGAAGCTATCCTAAAACAGAGCATCTGTTATTCCATATTGCTAGAAAGAAAAGTTCACTTTTGTATAGATATTTATAGATTTCAGGAATAACTTTTATTCAATCATATCAACTTCTCATCATTTTTATCTTAAATGTATCTGAAATCTATCCCTTTTCCTGCACCCCTACTTACACTGCCTCAATGTGGACAACCATCATCTCTGCCCTGGAATATAGTATCAGGCTTCTATTTACTCTATAACCTGTCCATGTGTTAATTCTTATTGGGTTATTCTATTTTTGAGTGCACCATCTGCAAAATAAAAAGTACCTTCATGTTATTTGACAATAATTCTTTTCTCCCATTCTCCTAGATGATTAGTTCTGACATTATCTGATGTTCTCAACTAATCTTCTCAATGTGGACCATCATCATCATCCTGGAATATAGTATCAGACTTCTATTTATTCTATAAACCTCTAGTCTAGTCTAGTTCTCTGTTTCATCCTCTGTGCAACTGTCTGAGTGATTTTTCTAAAGGCTAAATTTGAATATGTTTTTATTTTGCTTTAAATCCTTTCAATAACTCTCTGTTGATGTTTAAGTAGTTTAATGTTATAATAAGCATACTGGGCTCTGGGATCTATTTCTAATTCTCTATATGTTTGTATCTTTTTAAAAAAATTATACTCTAAGTTCTGGAGTACATGTGCAGATCATGCAGGATTGTTACATAGGTATGCACATGCCTTGGTGGTTTGCTGCATTCATCCCCCCATCATCTCTGCCCTGTCTGCCTAGGACACCTCTCCTGCCTTCTCTTACTCTAGTTAAATATTATTCTTCCTTTAACGCAGTAGTTCTTGACTTGTTGGGAATCATGGTTTTTTTTTTTTTTTTTTTTTTTTGCTTTGCAAGTGAAGCATATGAAGTCACTCTTTCAAGAGAAATATATGCAGATAAACATTTTGTACAACATTCTAAAGGACAGTGGACGTTCCCCCTGCCCCCAAATCTACTCACATATGTAGAAGTTTATCTCTTCTATTTAATTACCTCTACATTGAGATTCCAGTCTCTGTACACTGAGATCACTTTGAGAACTGATGTTGTGCTTACCTCATTTCTGATTCAATAGTGGCTGTCATGGAAGTGGTATATATTTATTTGCTGAAAAAACAAGCAACTGAATTAAGCTCAGTGGATGGGCTCAGTAGTAGAATGTAAGACATAGAGGAAATAAATTGGTTAACAGGGTGTTAGAATATAGAATTTACAAAATATTTAAACAATAGAGATGCATATTTAGTCCTAGTATGAATATTTTAAGCGTCAGAAACCCAACAATAACAAATTTAATTTTCAAAATTGTTTGCATTTAAAAGATTCAAGTAAGCATATTGAGTTATCCAGCTAGTTGTTTTGAAATCAAAATTATTACTGCCTTAGTTCATTATACTTCCCTATACAAAGAAAAAATTGAGAATGAAGGAAAAAGTAATAAAGAGGGCAGGATGAAATCCTTGGAAGTGATGATTATGCTTAGAGCATAGATTATGGTGATGGTTTCATGGCTGTATACATCTCTCCAGATCATCAAGATGTATACATTAAATATGAACAGTTTTGTATGCCAATTGTGTCTGAGTAAAGTTTTTTTTAAAAACAATAGCCTGGGCAATAAAACAAGAATCCCATTCTCTCTCCCTCTTTCTCTTCCTCTTTCTTTCTTTCATTCTTTTTTTCTTTCTTTTGCTGTTTCTTTCTTTTTCCTTTTCTCTCTTTTTCTAAAAAAAAAAAAGTTTTAAAGAAGAAGTGAATAATTAAAATGCTACTCCCAAATTCAGATACAAAAGTTATAAGAAAATACAATGCTAGTAATACTATTGATACAAATTCAATCATTCTACATAGAAGGTACACCAAGGAATCGGCAACAAACTAAACTGAGAATGACGAAGCTAAACTAACATTTTTTGTTTGTAAAAAAACTAAGCACAGCAGCAATTAAAATCCATGACCAATTTAAAACGACCCTGATGATTTGTGAAAAATGAAGTATACCTCCTGCAAATGGTAAGCATGTCATCTGTGAGCTGTGCTTTGGTTTGTGTCTGCAGGGTAAATGCACCTGATGGCAGTAATTGAAGCAACCCCTTAGAATGTCCCTGTATGACAGATGCACATGAATGTGTGTTTCAAGGTGGGGAATCCAGGTGTTGCCAACCTGGAGATTCATTCTTTATCTTTGATAAACATCTCAACCCCTGGCCTGTCTTCTGGAACACATGCTATAAAGGAGATTGAGATCCTGAGTTTTGGTTAAATGAAGGCTGCCAGGTGGAGATTGCTAAGGGGAGGGTATTAAGTGAAAATGCTACATAAACTACATGCTGTTTGGAAGTGGTTGTGGTTTTCCTGCCCAGCCTGTGGCTACTGAGTTGTGCAACTATGTTGTCCAGCCCACCACCACTGGACTGTAGGAAGGCAGATATGCTGCCCAGTCTGCCACCACTGGACCGTAGGAAGGTGGATATGTTGTCTAGCCCCCTGCCACTGGTCTGTTTCTGTATATAAGTCAGTACCCCTGTCCAGCCTGCTGCCACTAGACTCTCTCCCCTGTATGTAAGCCCCTAATAAAACCCCACATCTTGCTTGCTGCCTCTGGGTCTTTTCTTTGGCCTCTTGAATCTGGTGCCTTCCTTACTGAGGTTAACAGGGGTTTGATACAAGAGTGTAGAATACAGAATGAGAAGATTCAGCAACCACTGATAACACACCCAACAGCAGTGAAAGAGAAAGCATTCTAGGTCTTTCAGAGGGACTCTAATATAGACGACTGGTTATACAGGCGATGAAACAGCTAAGGCTCCTGGGAGACAATGGTGAGGCATCTCAGAGACTAGAAACAGAGAAGTTCCTCCCACCTCAAGGCCAGAGGGTTAAGGGAGCAGGCAGCGTTACCAGGAGTAGTATCCTGGAGCCGGGAGCTGGAGCCACAGAGAAGGTGCAGCTGCTTCTAGAGATGCTGCCTCAGGCAGAGAGACAGGAAATATGCTGTATCCTGTCTGCTGTCTTCCTTCTGCTCTCCCACCTCCTTGCATAGCCTGACACTGGCCAAGCTGAGAAGGGAGTCTGCGTAGCACAGCCTGTGAGGGTCAGCACTGTGCCCCTCACCGTCCGATCCCAGGAACACAGAGCAGAGCAGGGGAAAGCAAAGGGTGGAAAATGCCTGGCACCTATACCGATGTTAGCTTATGAGCACTAGATCCCAGTAACCCTAATAACTCACTTCATAGATTATAGCAAGTGGCCTTCATTTCCAGTAGAAATCTAAGTCTGTAGAATTGTGACCCACTTGCCTACAAGAAGGGAAGAATGGAACTATATCTGGGATCCGTTCGCAGCCTGTGAAAAGCATCCCAGTGCTGCCAGAACTTGGGCTGGATGTCAGACTGCACTTCACTATTTACTGCCTGAGTGGCCAAAAGCAAGTCGCTAACCTCTCTGGGTGCCATGTTCCTTACCTGCAAAAATGGAGAGGCTAATCTTTATCTGGTGGAGTTGTATGAGGCATCATTGACCTAACATGCTTAAGCATCTGCTATAGAACCTGAATATAGCTAAGTGCTCAGAAAATGGCAGGCATTTAATCTCAGAAAAAAACAAAATCTTCATTAGATTTAAGTCATATTATAAGGGGTTTTCTTCTAAAGAAGTAAAACAAAAGAGCTCTTTTTTTTTTCTAAAGAAGAAAAATAAAAGCTCCTCTTTATGGACCACCATATAGGGCAGTAGGAGGACCTTGGTTTACCCATCAAGGCCAAAACCTGACATCTATTTGGGACTCAGATGTTTGTTACATGTTTTTGTAGAGTAAAGCTGTGCAGGCACAGTTTCCCTCAATGACTGTGTGCACCGTCTCCCGCCTGCCGAGGTCTGCAAGGAATGCTCCAACTGGGTCTGTCACCTGCTGACGGCAGCTCACCCAACTGACTACTCAGCATTGAGGAGAGGCCCCAGCGATGGCCTTGCTACTAGCATCACTCACTCCTATTCTGCTTAGTGAGACTCAACTCTCAGGAATTATTATTTCTAAATAATTCCTTGGATACAGGGACCTTCAAATAAACTCAAGGTACAGTGACACAGTTTGCAAAAAACAAAACAAAACAAAAACCCCAAGAACAAAATACAGTTTTTTTCTCCTTCAAATTTGGTTGTAGGCAATGTATTTAACCTTTAGGAAATTTTATTTCCTCAGATGCAAATGAACAGAATAAATATTTCATCAGATTTTTATAAAGGTTAAATGACACAAACACATGGGAATTAGCACAGTGCCTCACCAAGGTACCTTTTCTATACATGCTAATTTTTTGTTATCATCAACATCATTGTTTGATCCTAAGCCCTCATTCATTCCTTTTTGAAAGGATGTAGGCATAATCAGTCAATTAATAGTAAAAACAGACTTGGTAGGAAATGTGTTTGATTCTCACATTTTATCTTAACCAAAATGCTGGATTTAGGGGCTAAGGTGTTTCTTAACCTTTAGCAGTTCTTAAACTTGAATATGCATCAGGATCTCTTGGAAGGCTTATTGAAGCTGGTTTGCTGGGCCCCACCCCAGAGTTTCCAGTTCAGGAGGTGTGGGTGGGGTCTGGGAACTGGCATTTCAGATAGCTTCTCTGGTGACATGATGCTGCAAGTCCACGGATCGCACTTTAAGAACCATGGAGTTTGAGGTAGATTGGGCAGGTCCTGAAGAGCCCATGAGAAGGTAGTTCTGTGAGGAAAACAACAGAATGCCATCCAGGTGCTTGGAAGATAAGAATCCTTCAGCCCTGACAGCAGGAAGGCCCTTGAGCAAAGAGTCAGAGCAATCAGTTTTGAAGTCACGAAAAGCTGAGTCTGGATGGAAGAGAACAGCCCTCACGCTGGGAACCCTGAGTATGTAACTGGGAAATTGCAAACAGACATAGCTCAGAGGCTGGAAGTGTCATGATCAGTTGATACATGACAACTGCCATTAATGTGAAGCATCTTGCTAAGGGTAAGACACCGTAACTGATAAATAGTGAGAACGAAGAGAAGAGAGGAGATGTGCACGTGATTTACCCACAGCTGCTTGTAGGCCCTCTATGTGCAATTTCTCTGATCCCCACGGCAATTAGAGGGAGACAGAGAAGGAAAATGAGGTTGAAGGAGGTATTAGATGCCCGAGGTCACATAGCTAGTGTGATGGTTAATACTGAGAGTCAACTTGATTGGATTGAAGGATACAAAGTATTGATCCTGGCTGTGAGCGTGCTGCCAAAGGAGATTAACATTTGAGTCAGTGACCTGGGAAAGGCAGACCCACCCTTAATCTGGTGGGCACCATCTAATCAGAGGCCAGTGAATATAAAGCAGGCAGAAAAATGTGAAAAGGAGAGACTGGCCTAGCCTCCCAGCCTACATCTTTCTCCCGTGCTGGATGCTTCCTGCCCTGGAACATCAGACTCCAAGTTCTTTAGTTTTGAGACTCAGACTGGCCCTTCTTGCTCTTCAAGCTTGCAGACATTCTATTGTGGGACCTTGTGATCGTGTAAGTTAATACTTGATAAACTCCTTTATATATCTATTTTATTAGTTCTGTCCTTTTAGAGAACCCTCACTAATAATACAAGCTAGTAAGTGACAAGGCTGGGATCTGAGCTCCATCTGCCTGCAAAGCCCCACACCTCCACTGGATCACATGTACCATGGGTATGGGTGCCAGGCCTGGTTCTAAGCCATAGATGATCAATCCATTCAACCCTCACAACAACTCTGTGGGGCAAGCACTTTATTCACAGAGGAGAAACCTGAAGTTCGATAACCTGCCTGAGGATATATGATCAGTAAGAGGCAGAATCCATCACCACTGTATGACCTCTTCTATATGAGGGAGGCGATTGAAAAAAGAAAGAAACAAAGCCAGGCAGATATGAGCCAGGCAGACATGAGGAGATGACAAGGCAGCCTACTTAAGAATGCCTGCTGGCATAGCGGCCATGTCTCAGAGGCCAAGTCAGGTGGGGGTTTGTGTGCAGACCCCAGTTGCCTTTCTTCCCAGCTGCATTCTGCTGGTCTCAGTGCACTCACCCTCTCTGGATCCAATCTATTTCCTTCATACCCATAACTCTGCCACAATATCCCTGCCAGGGGTACACCAAATCCTAAATACCCACCTTGAAAAGCCAGCCTTTCTTTCCGGGAGAAGCCTCCCTAAGAAGCCTTAAATAGAGAACCAAAAACAAACGTTGAGAGAAAGGTGTGGGCTGGCACAGGTGCATGGGGAGGCAGGGTTCCAATCACCGCTGAACTGGCTCTCCTCTCCCTCCATGTCACCAACCGCACCAGCCCTGGCCACAATGGTGACTAGTCCTGATCTTTCTCCTAATGGGCTGACCAAGTGTGAAATCTCCTTCTTCCTCAGACAGAGCCTTTCATGGTTGTCAAGATCAAAAGATCTTGTTGTCATTGAAAGCACTCAAAAGGGGCCTTTGGAGTAGTGGGGGATTCTGGCCCAAGCGAGTCTGTGATTTGGTTTTGTCTGTGTTTGGGACTCAGAGCTCTGGGCCTCTGGATGCTTTGAAGTAGAGCTTTGATGGAAGTGTCTTTCCATTGGGATGGGGCAGATAAAAGATGGCCACAAATTCTTTGCTACACTTCCCTCAGAGAGGTGAAGTCTAAGTTCCTGCTCCTCTTGAAACTGTGCTGGCCTTAGTGAGTTGTTCATTTACTAGAATATGGCAGAAGTGAGGTTCTGGGATTTTTGAGGCTAAGTCAGGTGGAGTTTGGTGTGCAGGGCTGTGTCTGTGAGGGTAGTGCCAAAGGAGATTAACATAAGAAGTCTTGCATTTCCATTCCAGGATGCCTGGAGCACTCTGTCTGGAAGCCCTGAGAACAAAGCAATTCTCCAAGTTGTCTTGCACCAACCCAATTCTCTCCCTTTCTTGTCTACACATTATGTATATATAGACAAAAATGTGTAGAAAAAGTACAACAAAATAGTAAGATGACCATCTTTATGACAATCTGGATTATTTTTTCTTTTGATTTACATGTATTTGTATATTTTCTACAAGACACATAAATGTGTAAAAATAAATTTATAATATTTATTAAAAATAAAAATTTAAAATGTATAAAGGCCTTTTATTTCTCATATTTCCCTTTCACATGTAAAATTGGGACATCTATAATCACCTTAATTTCTATTGGTATGTACTTTCCCTGTAATAACTGATACTCTCACATAATAATTCATATGTGTCCAATTTCTTTTTCATTTACTTTCAAATTCAGGAAGTATATTCATATCTCTTGTTAAAGTTTTATGTCCATCACACTTTGAGAGTTACCATCGCTCATTTATTAGAATTCAAAACTCTCAACTGAAAATGAGATAAGCAAAGAGTAAATTTTGAAAATATTATTGATGAATTTGCTTCCATTTTAGGCCAGGAAAGTAACATTACAATAAATTCTGGTTTCACTATAAATATTTAAACGTAAAACAATGTTGTGAATTTAATGTAGCTACTTTCCTGTTTTTCAATAGTTTTCAGACATTTTAATATTCTAGAAAAATTAACCCTTAAAAATACTTACAAACATATACTATTGAGGACATATATTTCTTTGTGTCTCAGTCTCTAATATGGCTCAGCATGACATTATCAGAAAGTCGTTTTTGCTAGAAAGTTGTAAATTTATTTCATTACGAATTTCTTACATCAATTTTTATTTTAAAAAATACTATGTTAAAATATTGTCTCCACTGAGTTTTTTAAAAGTTAAAATCTACTTTATTTTGGTTTTAAGGACTACACAAAATAATATATCTAGGGTACAAAGCACAGGGCATGCCACATTTTTACCAACATGACATTAATTTATTATGTATTGTATACTTATATCAAAATATCATATATACCCCATATTATTGATGAATTTGCTTCCATTTTAGGCCAGAAAAGCAACATTCTGGTTTCACTATAAATAATATATTTAAATGTAAAACAATGTTGTGAGTTTAATATAGCTACTTTTTTCAATATCTTTCAGACATTTTAATATTTTAGAAAAATTAACCCTTAAAAATACATACAAACATATACCCATTGGGGACATATACTTCTCTAATAAGAATATATGAATGCCTGTGACAAGCCTGCCTGGGGAGTGCCTTGCTTGCTTTACCTCCAGCCTGTCCCTGACGGGGCAGCGCCGGATTTGCACCAGTGGGGCATCTGGTGGAAGGCAGCTTTGCGAATGCAAAGGGCAGTAGTGCCTAGTGGAGCAGAGGACCTCAGGAGGAGAGGGGGGCACCCAAAGACTGCAGTGGTGGTACCCAGGGGAATGGATGTGGCAAGTGGTTGCACAGTGCTCAGATTGTTCTTGGGATGGGAGAGCAGAAGAATAAAAGTGAAAAAAAAAATCCACAGATGCCACAGTTAGTTGTCAAGATGCTTGCCTTAGATGTTTGTCAAGATTCTTGCCAGAAAGGGGTGGGAAAAGAGCTTTGCAGGAGGCTGGGGTCTTGTATTAACAGGTTCCTGTATTAACAGGGATAAAAACCAATGAAACTTCATTACCCAAGATAGATCTATACGAGAATGTGTTTCTGAACTGATTTGGAGGTGAGTGTGTAAGGGTACCCTCTGTACCCTAGAGGGTACCTTCTAAGACTCTCCTTGGTGCTATTGCCATGGTGTGAGCACAACAGCACATCGTCTCTGCAGCCACTCTGGCCCCTGTGGGACCTCCCCAGCTGTCCCTATCTGGCTCTCGAGGGACCTGCTCTAGACTTGAGGCCACTGGCAATGACCTTGCCCTGAACTTTTCCATCTATGAGCTGGTCTCCATGGCTCTTGGCTCCACCCTCATGCTTCATTCATTCCTCTCTGTATGGTTCAGTGAGCTTGACTCACAGTCCACCAAACAGTTGTCAGGCTTGGGGGATGGGGAATGAAATGGTTTCATGTAGCCTCAGTTGTTTGGAGGCAGGAATAAAGATCATTTGAATATAACCTTTCTTTAGCATTCTTATTTATAAAGCTGATTGAGCTTACTTCTTTATTTGTCAGAATCAGCTTGAAATGAGTAAGAGAATTTACTGTGTTTATTTGGATAGCTGCTGTACTTGCTGTAGCTTCAAAAATTTGTACTCTGAGCTAAGCTGGCCCAGAAGGACAATCTTGGTCTTTCCCCTGCTAATCTGTGTGATCTCGGAACTGAGACAGCAAAGAACAGCCAGGATGTATGGATTCTTTCCTCAACCGTATTAGTCAATGTGTGGCCTTGAAGACATCAATTTATTTTTCTGCATCTCACCTCCATCATCCTCAGAATATAAATGATCCCATCTTCCTCCAACCAAATTTCCAGGGACACACAGGGTTGTATCAAATGCTGCCTCACTGATGTCGTGACACACTGATGTGAGCCTGTTTTGCTCTGATAACATCTTCACATTCCTACCAAAAATGTGTATAACTTCCTTTTTGGTTTATTCATCTTGTTGACTAATGGTAACGTTAAGTTATATAGTGAGGTGTTTTCCTTTTAAATTAAGCTCCTAGTTGGTTGTTGGAACAAGAAGATCATCTGATTACTGTTAATATTAAGCGATTCTGGACTTTAGCTATAATAGACACACAGTGTTTCAGTTTACTGTGAAAATTAAAAGGCAGGGATTTTGCTGTATTAGGCTAAAAATATGATGAAACTTCACCATTTGTTCACAATAAAATACTTAGCTTGAAGTTGTTGGTTGCAGGGTAATTCATTAGTAGGATCTGCCACTTGCTGAATGCTTATGACAAGCTTGCCATTGAGCTGGGTCCTTTTAGTCATCAAAACCAAACTATGAGATAGGTATTATTTTGTGAAAACAAACATAGCTGGTTAAAGGTGAAGCCAATATCCTCTCTTTTAGTCTATTAGTTTTTAAAGACTAATAAATAGATAGGCCACAGGATTTAAAATTTAAGTCTCCTGCTCACCTATGTTCATCATCCCTCCAGTTTCCATCTCCAGAGGCAAACGGTATTATTAGCTACTTGTGCACTTATACACACATAAGACAATACTAAAAAAATGCCTTTTGCCCTTTTTCTACACATATGTCAACATGCCATTGCACACTGCTCTATTTGCTCTTTTTATAAGCACACATCCTGGAGATATTTCTTATCGGTAAATAAAAAGTTTCCTTATACCTGTTTAGGGGCATGCGAGTGGTCATAATCAATTTAACCAGTGCCCTATTGATTAGCATCTAGATTGTTTCCTAATTTGTTATTACATCAATGCTTCGGGGAATGGTCTTTACACCTGTCCCTTTGTATATGGGCAAATATATCTGCAAGATAAATTTCTACAGATGAAATAGCTGGGCTGAAAGATATGTGGCAGGAATTTTGCAGATGCTGCAAAATTTCCTTCCATTTGATTTATCCTAATTTATAGTCTCATGGCAACATATGAGCCTCTTTGCCAACATACAAGTGTTATCAAGGTTTTTGATCTTTGCCAATCCAGTTGGTGAACACTGGTATGCCATTATAGTTTTAATCTACATTTATCATATTATGAGAGAAGCTAAGCACTGTTTCATTTGTTTAAGAGGCATTTGTGTTCCATTTTCTGAAAATTCTTTTTACTTTTCTTGTCCCTTTATCTATTATGTTTTGGGCTTTTTGTTTTAGATTTGTAGGAATATTTCTACGTTAGAAAAATTAGTTTTTGGACTCTTTTCACAAGATGGCGCTGAAAGCAAAGAATGAAGCTCCTGCTCCTCCTAAAGCTGAAGCCAAAGCGAAGGCTTTAAAGGCCAAGAAGGCAGTGTTGAAAGGTGTCCACAGCCACAAAAAAAGAAGATCCGCACATCACCCACCTTCCAGTGGCCCAAGACATTGTGACTCCGGAGGCAGCCCAGATATCCTAGGAAGAGCACCCGCAGGAGAAACAAACTTGACCACTATGCTATCATCAAGTTTCCGCTGACCACTGAGTCCTCCATGAAGAAGACAGAAGACAACAACACACTTGTGTTCACTGTGGATGTTAAAGCCAACAAGCACCAGAGCAAACAGGCTGTGAGGAAGCTCTGTGACATGGATGTGGCCAAGGGCAACACCCTGACTTGGCCTGATGGACAGAAGAAGGCATGTGTTCGACTGGCTCCTGATTACGATGCTTTGGATATTGCCAACAAAACTGGGATCATCTGAACTGAGTCAGCTGTCTAATTCTAAATATATGTCTATCTTTTCACCATAAAAAAAGAAAAATTAGTTTTTCCAATTTAAATTACAAATAATTAGCCTAGTTTGCCATTTGCTTTTGACTTCATTAATGGTGGTTTTTGTGCTTTAGAGATGTTTTTAGTTTTATAGAGCTTCTGGTTTGGGGCCATACTTAGGCCTCCCATAATTTCTTCTTTTTATTTGGGTTTATTTTTTATGCTGAAGTCTTTGCTCTAAAGAAAATTAATTTTAATGTCAAGTAGAGGGTAAGAGTCCAAATGTATTTACTTTTTCTAGATGGAGCTAAGATTTGAACTGAGGTCTGGCTATAAAGCTGCCTTTACGTCCATCCCATCCTAAAGGCTGCTGTTGCTCTTCTGCTCTACACTGATGGACTATGTCAGAACATCGTTGTGCTCTATTGATGATAATGGATGATATTTTCTTAGTTGTGCCCTCTTCAGGGAAGAAATGATGCCAAGGTAAGTGAGGACACTGCACATGAGTAGTAAATAAAATATTTCAATTTGAAAACATAATAGCTAAGCACGCAGAAGTATGAATAACCTGGAAAGAAGGGAACATGGATGGGCAGAAGTTTGCCTCAAGCTACAAAGGGGAAGAGCTTTTGGGAGATTATGACACAATGTAGTAAAGCTAATTTACACAAACACAATAGCTACCATACATCTTTGATGAAATAAATACACTTTGTAATTTGAGGGTCTCGGTTCTGTTCCTGATTTTCAGGCCACAGTGTCTTTCTTGTTATCCCTATTCTGCTTTTACATAACCGGTACATGGTATCTTCATTAATTATCAAAGTTTTCTAAACTGACTACCAAAGGGTGGTGCAGTGAGCTTAAAAAATATCAAAATAACAAACGTTTATTTTACAATGTCGAGGCGGGGGGACTGAAGGGCAGATGCAGCCTCACCTGATGCTGCAGTCACATTGGCAGCAAACTGCAAACAAGCTATAGCGGGGGGTGCAGCCACGTGTGTGAGACTGTGAGACTGAGACAGGAGAGAAAGGAAAACACATGAGAGAATGATTCACAGAGGCTGGGCCTCCACTCATTCCAAACTTATGAAACTATGGAAGGGGAATTGCTTGAAAAATAGTTTGAAATGACTCCTGAGAAAAGAGCTTCATAGAAAAATCAATAGCGTTATGAGATTGTAGAGAAATGGTTTTACTTCTCCACATCAACAAGTCATTTTAATGGTTTTTGGATACACCTAAAACGGTTTTTGTGTATTAATTTGTGGCTAAGAATCTGCAGCGCCACCAGGGATGTTCTATTCAGTTCTCTAGCCCTGTACATATCTTTAACAGTCTGTCAAAAACAAAGAGGCCATGTTCTAAACTTCAGGCTCAAAATGGTGCCTCTCTGCATGAGACAAAGGTACAAACAGACAGGCCCAGGTCTGTCAAAATTGGGCCAGACTGAATTGTGCTTTGCTGAATTCAGAGAAAACCAAGTATTGAAGCAACAAGCCCTTTCCTTACTCTACTCTCAGGGGCAAGGGAAAATAAAAGAGAGAGAAATAAATAAATAGGTGGTGAAGGGTGAGTTACTTATAGTAGGGGGATGTTTTTCATTTAGAAGTTTCTGAAGATGGCAGTATCAGAGATGTGTCTTATGTTACCAGTTGTGTGTTGGGGGCAATGTAAGTTGTTCCTTGGGAAACAATACCACTTCCTACTTTCCTAAGGCCTACAAGTGGCACGGAGGAGGTGCCAATGCTTCTGCTAGGCTAAAGCTAGCTGAAGGTAAGGTGCCAGGGGATATCAGCACCAAGGGCAAAACAATGTACATCACAGGGATCAAGCAAAAGATTAAAGCTGGAGACCCAGAAGGATGGTCCGCCCCAGGGAGCCTGTGAGCCAAGGAGCATTACACCTGGCTTCTTTAAGGACATTTGGGAATTCAGACTCTGCCAGTCCACGCCAACTTCTACACATGTTCTACTCAGCCTTGGTCATGCTGTGCAGTTGTCATTACTTGCATTGGCATGAGCTGTCTCCATGGAAGAGTGAGGGGCAGGACCTCTTCACAGGGTGGCAGGAGAGAGAATGAGTGCAAGCAGAGGAAATGCCAGATGCTTATAAAACCATCAGATCTCATGAGCACTCACTATCATGGGAACAGCAGGGGGAAACCACTCCCATGATTCAGTTATCTCCACCTGGTCCCGTGTTTGGGACCTCACCTTTGAGGGTGTGGACCTCAGAGCCTAGTTTTGGTGTTTTATTTGTGATCTCTTACAGAAGCCCACTTACGGAGACTGATACTCTGTAATAAAATAGTGACATAAATTCTACAGCAAAGAGTACCATATAAAAAAAGGAACCATGAACCAGGGACTGGGAATCTCCAAGTTTGTTCCTGAGTCTAGCTTTTTGAGTCATCTTGGATTTTGTAAATCTCAGGATTCTCTTCTGTAAACTAAGAGAATAGAAATACAAGATTTTTAAGGTTGATTTCAGCTCAGTTCTTAGATTCTAACTCTGGATCCTTAGTGATACAGTTCGGCTCTGTGTCCTTACCCAAATCTCACCTTGAATTGTAATAATCCCCTTGGGTCAAAGGTGGGACCAGGTGGAGATAAATGAATCATGGGAGTGGTTTCCCCACGCTGTTCCCGTGATAGTGAGTGCTCATGAGATGTGATGGTTTTATAAGCATCTGGCATTTCCTCTGCTTGCACTCATTCTCTCTCCTGCCACCCTGTGAAGAGGTGCCTTCCACCATGATTATAAGTTTCCTGAGGCATCCCCAGCCATGTGGAATGGTGAACCAATTAAACCTTTTTTTCTTTATAACTTACCCAGTTCCCAGGTATTTCTTCATAGCGGCATGAGAACAAACTAATACACTTAGTTAAAATACTAATTTTATTTTAAACTAATAATGTAATATATACACAGAGAGTAGGAATGAGACATTTGTCTTTTTTAGATGACCAATCTCATACCAGTAGCAACTTTTTCTTGAATATTTTTCCAATTTTTAAGCATAGATATATTGTCATATTGATATTTCATATCAGACATACAGAAATACTTCATTCTTTTTTCCCTCACTATAGAATATTCTACTATGGGAATGTATCACAGTTTATTCAGGCTACTAAATGAAAGACACGTACAGAGTTTCCTATTTTGTTATTACAAACAATATTGGAGTTAATATTTTTAGGCACATGTGTGCATTTCTATATCACGTGTTTCTAGAAATCAAATGATTAGCTCAAAGGTCATGTGCATTTGTAATTTTGATAGCTATTGCTAAATGGTCTTCCCAAGCAAGGAGCTATAATGATTTACATCCCACTGAAAGCACATTCAAGCACTGCTTCCTCCTTCCTGTTAACACAGAACTACCAAAGCTCCTGATGCTGGCTAATCTGAAAAAATTTAATACTTTGTTCTTTTAATTTGCATTTACTTATTAGAGAACTTAAACATCTTTTCAGAGGTTTCTTTTTCTCTGAACTTTGCTCCTTTTTTCTTTCTTGGCTTGTTGTCATTGATTTATGAAAATTTTTAACAAGGAAACTAGTACTTTGTTGTGATAAACATGCCAGCCCAATTTGTAAGATTGTAAATGCCACCTGCTTTTATTTGACTATTTGTCTTTTGATGTTAGCTATGGTATATAGTCATTATCACTAAATAATGAAGGTACATTATGAGAAATGCATTGTTAGGTAATTTTGTCATTGTTAGAACATCATAGAATGTACCTATACAAACCTAGATGGCATAGCCTACCTCAACACCTAGGCTACACGGTATGACCGACTGCTCCTAGGCTACAAACCTGAACAGCATATTACTATACTGAATACTGTAGGCAACTGTAACACAATGGTAAGTATTTGTGCACCTAAACATATCCAAGTATAGAAAAGGTACAGTAGAAATATGATATTACTATAGTACTACTGTTGTATATGCAGTACGTTGTTCAGTGAAATATTGTTATGTGGTGAATGACTATCATTTGTGTTGCAGAAAATTATGTTTTATGTTGTCAAAATGATTATTTTTTTCTTTAAGTTTTGTGGGCTTTATGTGTTTCCTAGAAAGGCTGCTTCCACACTAAGATTATAAAAGTAAATTCTCCCATATACTCTTCTAATACTTTCATATTTTTACTTTTTAACATTTTAATCTTTGGGCCATCTTGAATTTAGTTTAATGTAAACTGGGTTTAACTTTATGTTTCCAAATGGGTAACCAGTTGTCTCAGCATTATTTATTAAGTAACTATCCCATATGGCTCTGAGATGTCACTTCATTTACTAAATCTCCCCATAGACTGAGGTCTTTTTAAAAAACTTTCTTTTCTTTTCCATTGTTCTGAAGGTCCATTCTTGTATCAGAACCAAACTGTTTTAGTGACTGAGCTTTATAATGTATTTTAATACAGTATCTGATAGGGCGGCTACTAATACTTGATTTCAGAGGAAAACATCTGCTCTCAGGCTTACACAGAAGACACAAAAGTGGCCTGTGGATCGTGAGGCCACCTGCTCAGAAACAGAAAGGGCAGCCTGTTTACCACACAGTACTTTCTGACTGTTGGCCTGGTGCACATTTCTAGCATTTACTTTACTTGATGAAAAATCCTTATGGAGGCACAAAAGTCTTGACCTGGGAGAGATGACTGTGCCAGTATGTCTACCCTCTCCTCTGACATCTGTGACTTCTCTGAGTTTCCACACTGCCACACTGACCTTGGATCATGGGAGTTCAGGCTCACTAATGGCCAGAACTTGATGAAATATTAGAACTGCTCAAAAATTCAGCGGGCTGGTAATGGCTCCTATCAGCTTTAGGAAGTGATGGGCTAAACCCATTCTTAGTTTGCTGCTACTAGAGTAGACTGATTGAGGATTGGCCCAGTTCAATAATGCATTCCTTCCATAATTCTCACATTTACTGAGGACCAGTGTGAGTCAAACACTGCTAGGGCCAATGTATCTGCTCATTTGTCCCTTCTTTCTTCTTTCCCTCTCCCTCCCCCTTTCCCCGCCTTTGCTTTTCTTCTCTCCCTCCACCCCCCACCCCTCCCATGAGATATTAATTTCTCTATTCCTATAGAATTCTATGGGTTTATGTGTGTGTGTTCCAGCCTTAATCCACTAAAATCCCTCTTTTCCCTTGAGCCTGATCTCAAACATATGAAATCTGGGCTGGCATAAATGTGGTGGGACCAATACAGATGGATTCCAGCTTTTCCATCTCTAGTCCAGACTGTGTTTAGAACCCAGGGGTGCACAGAAGCACCGCACAGAACAACTCAGCCATCCAACGCCCAGCTCATCTGAAGACCTTAAATCTCTTAATCCCTCACCTCTCTAGTCTGTGGATGAGGCCATCAACACTTAAATAATAAGTAACAAGCATACAAAAATCACAGAGTTTTAGATCAGGAAGGAACCTTTGGTATCACCAAGCCTGATCAGATAGGGAAAGTGATTAATTCATGTACATACAACCAGTTAGCAAGGCCAGGAAATCCGCTAGTTGCCAGCCTAGGGCTCATTGTTATCGTAGTATACTTTCTCTTCAACTCCTGGAAACACAAACTATCTGCCTGCCTTCTTAACACAGTAATTAGTCAATTACTTAGTGTACCACATAATTGGGTAACTTTATTTTTTCCCCAAATGTCCTTTACATGAAATCTACAGGGAACTCCAATATGTCAGATAAAAGCTGAACCATCCTATGGAGGTGTGGACTAGGGACTCAGAGCCAAGCCAGGCCTGGAAAGACCCTACAAAACCCCTGGGACTCCTGAACTGTCCACAGTCCCTGGCCACTTTCAACATCCTTCATGATTCAACAGTCCCATCAACATACTGCCCCCACCCATCAACTCTACAATTTCTTTTATATCACAAAACCTTTGTGTGGATACACTAGAAATATGGGTCTTTAATCTTGTTTTCCTTTTGAGATTGTAAAGTTTTAGTCTGTACAGTTTCTAGGTGAACATAAAGAAGATCCCATCTCTGAGTCAAGCAGAATTGCTTTTTGGAGTTTAATACATTTTAATTATTTTTCAAGTACCATTTGTTGAAGAAGCTGATCAAGAGATAGGATTTTGTTTTCTACTCCAGGGAAATTAACTTGTCTACAGATGATCTGGTCTCAAAGCTACCAGAAAATCATGTAGGCAGCCATTATGCTAAACAATTTCCTCCTTCCCTTCTTGTGAACCATCCTGATTAGGTAATGATGAGGAGGGGGCTGTTCTGTGGCTCTGACCACCAGCAATGTCCTAGGAACTCTGCAACCTAAGTACAAAGAACTGCCTTCTAGGAAACCCTGGGTTCTAACTTTGCCATTCTTAGGTATCAGACTGAAGGTTTTCCATGCTTTGACTCAATATCCTGGGTATTCTCTTTGTTAGAAGTATCAAAAAATGTCTATCTGGAAATTAAGATGCACAACTGATATGTTTGCATTCAAAACCAGATGAGTACAATACACATGCGCACGTGCATGGGCGCGCGCGCACACACACACACACACCCCTTCATGAATTGCAGAGTAAGATAAAGACATTTGTGGTTATTTGAGAATAATTACAGAAAGAGAACTGAAGCTGAGATTAGAATAGGGAAGTCAGGAAGAGAGGAGAGCAGTGGCCTGTGTTGATGCAGTGAAGCTGTGGAGCGATAAAGGAAGCTGGCACCATGTCCCAGCCTTGGACATGTATATGGGTCTGTGAAAAGAGGAGCTGTTGAGAGGGGTCCTGTGGTTGGCAAGATAAGCCTCAGGTGTCTGGGAAGGGAAGTGTTGTATCCCCATGCATGCACTGGCTTCTGACCTCAGCTGCAGCAGGCTGAGCAGGTTAAACAGAGTCACCCATTCCTCTCCAACCTCAAGTGTCTTGAGCATCATTGAGGTTAGAAATCAACATTACTTTTACTCTTGATTTTTCTTATTCACATAACTGATCCTCTGAAGTTACTTCTCTTAGCCTTGGCCTCTTGCCTCTAAACTAGACTTGCTTTAAATTGAACATTTCTTCATAGGCTGGAAAGACCATTTTTTCTACAAGGGCAATGCTTTTTATTATGTTCATAAAAACAGGCTTGCTTCTGAGCAAGGTAACCTGCAAATGAATGAAAATGTACCCTTTCCAAGGACACAGCCACAGATAAAAGGGCTTTTCAAAGTAAAAATTCCCTGGCTTCTCAGGGCCTTCTCCCTCTCCATTCCTGGCTGAGGCTCTATTCCCAGTGAGTCTGGCAGGGCCTTGTTCCAAAAGGCCCACTGGTGGGCAGAAGAATGAGGTAACAGGCTCTAGGGCCCAGGCAGTCAGTGGGCATCAGGCAGCTAGTTTCAGTTGCACTTTTCATAGTTGCCCTTTGTCCCTACACATATCTGCTCCCTACTCCTGCAGGAGCTCCCTATGCAGGAACTGTGTCCCCCGTTCAACTCAATGCTGGGCACTGGGGACACAGCTAAGACAGCAGGAGCATGACTAAGAACTGCCTTCTAGGGAAGCATTAATCATCCATTGTTTATGGATGATGAAATGTAGCATTGCATCATCCATAAAGAAAACCCACAGCAAGATTTATCAGTGTCAAATGTATGGCTCAGGCCAAGTCCTAGGGGAGTGTGCAGTGGTCATTATGGGCTGGTCCAGAAGAGTCTATGAGACTATAGAGGAGGGAGGTTAGGGATCATGGTCTGGCTTAGCGGTAGTGTCAGTAAGAAGGACACAGGGTTTATTTTGAAATGGGGCCTCCTCTACATATTTGGGAGCACATGCCTCCCAACAGCAACCTTCCCTAGCCTGATCCTGCCTTCTCCTCAAACTCCTGGCCTCAAACAATCCTCCTGCCTTAGCCTCCCGAGTAGCTGGGATTACAGGAGTGAACCACTGTGTCCAGCTCTACCTCGTCCTTGAAAGGCGATGGCTCCGGGCTCATCTGTTCCCATCTCTACAGAATTTTGCCCCAAATTCCTCCCCCTCTGTCTTACATTGTTGACTCCACCCTCTCAACTGGCACCTTCTCATCAGCATGAACTTGACTAAGTCTCTCTCTCATCAGTTAAAAATGAACATACAAAAGCCTCCATCCTCTCAGTCACTACATGTCCCTCTTGCTTTAAGGTGTAGGTTTGATTATTATTCAGGTGTGGTGAGGCCAATAGATGAGAAGATGATTGCTATTGAAAAGACAGTCCATTACTCACCGATCCCAAGAGAAAGGGCCACACTGTGCCACACAGGGCCACATGGGGAAGCACCGGGGTTGTTCAAGAGACAGAGTGAGGGGAAAAAGTGGGTAATAACCTTTATTGTGGTTTCAATGGGAAGGAATAGATGAGAAAGGGGAAACTGACTTAGTTTGAATAATTTCAGTAGGCTCTGGGGTAAAGGGGTTGTCTCTAACTATCTGGTACCAGGCCCTGGGGTGATTAGGGCAAGGGAACAGTGGCCTTGAATGTGAGTGCCCCTGTGGAAAAAGTGGTGGGGTGTGGGCTCTGGACGGGTTGGTTTGCATTTGAAAGGCACACCCACATGTGAGCCATTTACTATCTCTAGGAATTGGCAGTATGTCCAGGGCAGCAAGTCAAAGCATGGACTGCAGAAACCAGGACAATCTTATTGCTCACAACTGCAACTTTAACTTCTGCACTTCCCACTCCCTCTTTCAATAATCCAGTGTTAAATCCTCTGAAATTGCTCTTCCCAAGACCTTCAAAATCAAAGGGTCACTTTGCTGGTCTTCATTTCTTTGTTGTTTCAGCCCACAGTTTTAGGTGTTTAACCTTGTTGTTTCTGAAGTGTGCTTCTTCCTTTGGCTGCCACAATACACTGACTTCCATAATACTGGTTCCCCTTCTGTCCCTCACTGTTCCTTCTCCATTTCAGCCTTTTGTAAAGACTCCTCTTCCTCTGCCCATCTGTTGAATATCAGCACTCTCAGACCCAAATATCTGCACTTGCACAATATGAGGAGTAGAGTGACCCCAGGGTCATGTCTGTGGTGTCAGCTGACATCTCTTCTCTGCAAGACCCCTAGAGACCCCGTCAGCCCTGCTCATTGGATATTCCCACTTCTGTCTCCCAGCTCCCACACAACATGCCTCAAATTATAAACTGTCTTTTTTCACACAAGCCAGTTGTAGTCCTACATCCCACACTTCAGTGACTGCCATCTTCGACTCGCCCTTTCTTTCTTTCCCACCAACACTGCTACTCGAAACTCAGTGATGCAGCTTTTCTCTCCTGCATGGTGGCTGAAACTATGCTATGACTTCATGTCCTCTGCTAACACTTCATATCCTCTGCTGACACTTGGATCACCACAAAAAGGTTTCTAATTAGCCTGCTTACCCAGCCTCTCTCTCTCTATGCTAACGTCGGAATGGCCATTCTCAAATGTGGGACACTGATGCAATTGGTTTTGCATTTTAGAAAGATGACTTCCCATTAACTTGGGATAATTGCAGAATGTTTTGTGGTGGCATTCCCTTCTGAGTCTGTAATTTGTGTCTCTCCCTTAGACTCATCTCCCATTACCTTGGCATTAGACCTTGTATAAAGTATCTGTCAATTCTGGAAGGAGCTTGTCAGCATGACTTAAAAGGCAGTCAGTTTAGCATCTTGTACAGATATCTGGAATGTTTTTTTGATACTTGCCCCTAACATTACTTTAGATTATAATTCTACTGGCCTTGATGTTTTCAGTTAGCTTTGTTCAGGGATACCTATAATTTTTGCTCTGGCCAGAGACATCATTAGGTCTAAAGACCATGGACCTTACACCTGCTATTTCTTCTGCTTCCCTCTTTCAGCCAGCCCAACTCCTTCTCCTTATCTGATTCAGCCTAGTGCTGAGCTGTGTCAATAAGACCTCCAAGATCAGCCCCATCTATGCTCTCATAGTCTCCACTGCTGATTCCTATTAAGGTATTTATTAGGCCATACTGAAATTTCCTGTTTTCTGTCTTTTATACAACATTATGGCAAGACCAGTAGCATAATATATGGGGCCCAGTGAAAAATTAAATTCAAGGTCCCTTGTTGAAAATTAGTCTCAAGACAACAATCACAGAGTATTATACCAAGCTCAAGGCCATAAAGTGACTGCAATTCCATGAAGCTGGCCCTACTTACAGGACAGGGACTGTCATGTTCTCTGTTATAGCCCCAGTGCCTGGCCTGGTGCCTGGTCCCCCAGCAGGTCTTCAACAACTATTTGCAGAACTTATGAATAGGGCAATATGTAGGGATCACAACTGGCTGCCCTCACCAATCAAGTTTTTAAAAAGTTGAGTGCACAGGTTGCAATAGTAGCATAATCTATGGATAAAGCACATGAAGAGTGGTAAACATATGAATTATCATCTTATATGTCAATAGATTTAGCTTCTATTTAATAGACAGATGCTTGAAAAATAGTGAAGTCAATATCCAATGATATGCTGTGGCTAAGAGCATATCCAAAAAGTCATAGAGAAAATTAAAAATGAAAACAAGGCCAGAGAGCATCAAGCGGACACTCAGAAAAAAAGAGGGCAAATCAGACAAAACAAAATTCAGGAAAAACCCATTAAATAACATGGATGATTATGTTTCTGGTGATAAAAATGAATAATATAAAATTAAAAATATAATAGGCTGAATAACTAAATTTACATATATAATAAAATCTGTTTGAAAAACAAAGATAAATTTTTAAAAATACACGGGGGGGGGGGGGCGGTTGGGGGGACTTTAAAAGCTCTCACACTCTTCGATGGACCAAACACACAATTTTAAATAAGCACAGAAAGAAAGTGGATACTGTTAGCTTGATTGAAATACCTATGAAACTAACAAGGAATGTAAAGGACCTCTTCAAGGAGAACTACAAACCACTGCTCAACGAAATAAGAGAGGACACAAACAGATGGAGAAACATTCCATGTTCATGGTTAGGAAGAATCAATATCTTGAAAATGGTCATACTGCCCAAAGTAATTTACAGATTCAATGCTATCCCCATCAGGCTACCAATGACCTTCTTCACAGAACTGGAAAAAACCACATTAAACTTCATATGGAACCAAAAGAGAGCCCGCATAGCCAAGTCAATTCTAAGCAAAAA
>CAUYQU010045832.1:0-52268 GCA_963574635.1 Cheracebus regulus | reverse complement strand
GGCTGGTGGAGGGTCACTGAGGCAGGATGACTGCTTGAGCATGGGAGGTAGACGTTGCAGTGAGTCATGATCACACCACTGCATTTCAGCCTGGGCAACAGAGTGAGACCCTGTCTCAAAAAAGAAAGAAAGAGAGAGAAGCAAACACCGACGCCAGGCCGGCAAGGCAGAGAAAAGAGAAAAAGAACAGAGACAATCTTCATACATAAATGATGAGCTCTTGACAAGTGAACACCAAATGTCACAGCAAGCTATGAATGAAAATTTCAGAGTATTTCTAATCGAGCAAAGTGGTAAGAGAACCAAGTCATCATTAAAGGATAGATATACAGAACTTAAAAAAGAACCTGCAATTGTCAGAATGGCTAGTAGGGAGTTAGTGTTTAATATGTATCGTGTTTCAGTCTGGGGTGATGAAAAAGTTCTAAAGATGGGCAGTGGTGATGGTTGCACAACAATGTGCGTATGTTTAATGCCACTGAGCTGTACCCTTAAAAATGGTTAAAATAGGCCAGGCACGGTAGCTCACACCTGTAATTCGAGTACATATCTTTATGCCCAATAGAGTGTAAACTCTGTGGGGGCAGGGAGCATACCTTGTTTATTCAACATTATTCCATTCCTTCAGTGCTCGGGAAAATAACTCATTCCCAGTAAGTCTGGATTGAATGAGTAAGAGTGATTTTTCTAATAACAGTAACAATTTCTGAACAACTCATATACTTGGGAATTACGTTTATCAAAATAATGTGAAGAATAGAATCACAGGGTGTTTGGGATAGTGGAGACCTTGCATATCATCATGTTTTTTTACCACCATTATACAGGTGAAGTGCAAAGAACCAGTGAGAGGAAATGGATCTCTGAGTGTCACATGGCTGGGAAATGATAAAGTAGTTGAATTCAGATTACCTCACTGTCTTTCCAGTGTTATTTTCTCACCAAGAGCTCACAAAAATGCTTATAATTTTTCTAAGATAATATTAGATATTAATCGAGAACTTCTAAAAGTCAGAGAAAAATGTGAAAACTGTAGCAAAAATTCTTACATCTAACAAGGGAAAGGTTACAATTTTAAAAAGTATTTCATCAATATATTAAAACCACTGTTGTGGCCATGGGTATTTACTCAGTTGTCTGGATTGACTTAAGTTGAATGATATCGTGAATCTCTGAAAATGTTTAAAGATTAAGCTAATCTCATTTTGAAATTAATGGCGGCTACAGATCCGAGGTTTTCTTTATTAAGAGTTTCGTCCCGGTGGCTCATGTCTGTAATCCCAGCACTTTGGGAGGCTGAGGCAGGCAGATTGCCCGAGGTCAGGAGTTCAAGACTAGCCTGACCAACATGGTGAAAAACCGTCTCTACTAAAAATACAAAACTTAGCCGGGCGTGGTGGCGGGTACCTGTGGTCCCAGGTACTTAGGAGCCTGAGGCAGGAGAATTGCTTGAACTTGGGAGGTGGCCAAGATCGCGCCCCTGCACTCCAGCCTGAGCAACAGAGCGAGACTCCATCTTTACAAAAAAAGTGTCTTTCACAGAGCAGAAATCTTAAATTTTAATAAAGTCTAGCTTACCCATTTTTTAATTCATGGACTATGCTTTTGGTGTTGTATCTAAGAACTCATAGCTAACCCTAAAGACACTTAGATTTTCTTCTATTTTTGTTTGTTTGTTTGTTTGTTTCATAGTTTTGTGTTTTACTTTAAGATACGTAATCCATTTTGAGTTATTTTTTGTAAAAGGTTTATATTTTTACTTTCTGTTTATTTATATGATTTTAATATTAGGGTAATGCTGACCTCATAGAATGAGTTAGAAAGTATTCCCTCTGCTTCTATTTTCTGGAAGAGACTGTAGAGAATTGGTATACGTTCTTCCTTAAATGTTTTATAGAATTCACCAGTGGCAAAATCTAGTCCTAGCTTTTTCTCTTTTAGGAAGCTATTATTAGTTATTAATTCAATCTCTTAACATATATAGACCTATTCAGAGTATTTATTTCTACTGTGTGAGTCTTGTTAGTTTGTATTTTTAAGGAACTCAGCCATTTTACCTAAGTTAACACATTTGTGAGTATAGAGTTTTTGATAATGTATATATTTAATATTCATTTGATCCGTAGTGATAAGTCTTTCATTTCTGATGTTAGTAACTTGTGTCTTCTTTTTTCTTTGGTATCTTAGTGGAGGTTTATCAATTCTTTTTTTTCAAAGAACTAATTTTTGGCTTCACTGATCATTATTATTTTTGTTTTTAATTTTACTGATTTTTGCTCTAACATTTATTCTTTCCATTTTCCTGGTTGCTTCAGGCTTAAATTACTCTTCTTTCTCCCTATAGTAGATGATTAGAATAAAAAAAAATGTTTTTGGATCTTTCTTCTTTTTTGAACTATGCATTCAATGTATGATTTTTTTTCTCTAAAAACTGCTTTTACTGCATCTCACAAATTGTGATAAGTTATATATTTTCATTTATTCAAAATATTTTTTGGTTTATCTTGAGATTTCTTCTTTGACCTTTGTGTTACTTAGAGGTGTGCTGTTTAATCTCTAAATATTTGAGGATTCCAGTTTTTTTTTTTTCTGTTATTGATTTCTAGTTTAATTTCATCATGGCCTGAGAAAATACTTTGTATGATTTCTGTTCTCTTAGCCTGTTATTTTTAATTCTCTGTCTAATAATTTCAAAACCTGCATCATATGAGAGTCTGCTTCTGATGCTTGCTTTGTCTCTTCAGACTGCATTTTTTCTTCTAGTAGCTCTATAATTTTTGTTGAAAGCCACATTTGATGTATTAGACAAAAGGAACCAAAAGAAAGAGGCCTGCAGAGAAAGGTTTTCTATTAATCTGACTGAGAGATGGCTGAGTTGAGTGCTTGCTGCAGCTGTACTGAGCTTCAGATTTCTCTGATGTCCTTGCTTTTCTCTCCTACTGTCTTTAGTTTTTCCTGAGAATTGTACTTTGTGGTCTTTTCAGCTCTTATCCACTATTATCATAATGGAGCCCTGTTGATTAATGATAAGACGTGGGAGAGGGAAAGTAAGGGACGGTGTTATATAATCTGATGATCAAACCTTAGTTGGTTTTAAGTAAGCTCCTGACCCTGGATGTGACCTTCACAAGTGGTGTGTGTCCCCACCCCAACCCCCAACCCTTGATGAGACAGGAAAGCTAAAGGGGGCTCAAGTGGGGGAAATGCCCTTCCACCTAGGTGAATTAAGGCTCTGGTGACATCTTTTTTCCTGGAGACAAGGTCTTTGTTATAGAAAATGCTCTGGGCTATTTCAAAACCACTGCTTTTTCCCTCCCACTGACAGAGGCGGGAAGTGATACTTCTTTGCTTTTTACTGTGAGAACCTGGTGGGGTTTCTGCAGGTAGAGCCCACAGAAGCAGTGAGGTCCGCTCAGTGCTGCAGCTTCCCCACCCTCTGGTCCACAGTCAGCCAACAGCAATTCATCTCAGTTACCGTTTTAGTATTCCTGCTAGATTATGGCTCCAGTAGCCTCTGCTCCCAAGAAGCTGATCTCAGCTGTGATTCTGTCTGTCTCTCCAGATTCTGGGGTTATGGTCACTCTCTGAGATCCCAATTTTCTGACGAGTCCAAGAAAAGTAACTAATTTCTATTTTTTTCAGCTTTTTTCTTATTGTAAGGATAGTAGTGACAACTTTTAAATTCCTTACGTGTTGCAACTAAAACCAGAAGTCTATCTTTGTAAAAAAGGCTCTACTGCTGGCAATTAATTGTAACACCTTTGAAAAAAAAACAAGTGTGCCGTTTTATTTGGCCATGGACCCACTGCCACTAAAAATCAACATATTAGATAAGTAACTAGTTCTGATTGATATAATTTAATCCCCTTTTAGGAGCTTGTAGATTCTCTACAGACACAGACCCATCTGAGAGATTCAATTCAATTTGCACATCTATTAGGTTGTTTCAAGCAACGAGAATTCTGAAGCTGCCAAAACCCCAATTTCAGTCTCCCTGCTGGATCTGCTTGGCATCTTTCCGTGGCGAGCCGCGCACTGATGTGCTGTTTGGCAGACATTACACAAACAGCTGCCGCTGTCTCCAGGGAGGGGCCAGGCGGGGCTGGGGCCTTCATTCCAAAATGCTTCAGCCACAGAGCTGTCGGCCCTCTTGCCTAACGAAATAGTAACTAGCCCTTGCTCTGTCTCAGAATCTAGCATTACCTGCTTCTAATATAGAAAGATGTGATCTTTTAAAATTGCCGTTTTTGGTCTTTTTTGTTTTCGAAAATACTGTTTCCATATATGAAGCCTTCGTCAAGTTCACTTTAGCTAATCGTCATTTTGATGTACAAAATTTGAAGACTTTCTGTCATTTTGAGACAGAGCAGGGATCCCTCTTAGGGGCCTGCTAGAACCCCCAAGCATGGAAATAAAGGAAAATCTTGAGTTCCTTCAAGGGAAAGTTGAGGCATCCAGCTAATCCTAAGGAGTAGACAAGCAACTTGATAAGCAAGAAAGTAATAGCTTCAAACAATACCCAAGGAAGTTACAGTCACAAAATGTCTGATCCCTACAGAAGCAAAAGATAACCTCTTAACCTATGTCCCTGAGTTGTTTTTCAGAAACCTGTACCCCCACCAAATGAAAAATGCCATCCATGGCTCTTCCGTCTTAGATAAGGGAGAACTGGGGACTGAACTCTGACTCTTCTTTGTTATAATTTTTTCCTAAGGGGTCTGGTGGAAGTCAGGCCCCCAGGCCAGAGCTAACATTCTTTTCTACTGATCCCATAGTTTTAGGTAAAGCTTCACCTATTAAGCAATCACAGATCAGATCATCCACTTATGACCTGTGGCCCTCCCACCCCCTGCTTGAAGATGTCTCACCAGGAAGGTGTATAGAGCTAGCAGCTTCTGAAACGTTCTCCAAGCCAATGTAGAGTCTCCATGTACTGATTTATGACTTCATCGGTAACTTCTACCTCCCCATCTTTAAAAGCCCTTATTTTAAGCAATTGGGGAGTTCAAGTCTTAAACATGAGCTGCCCGATCCTCCTTGCTTGGCACCCTGAAATAAATGCCTCACTTTCACTTGCTGTCATCCTGATTTCAGTGGCATTGCTGTACCAGGTGGGCAGGTAAACCCAGGTTCAGTTCGGTAACAGTTTCATGATTTCTATAGATCATCTCCCCTATTTAACAAAAAATAAGAAGTCTTTTTTTGGTACATATTGGACTATGAAGATATAATTTGGAGAAATAATTTGTAGCTCCATTTCACAATTTCTGGGTAGAAGACCATGTTGATAACTTGTTGGTGAGCAGAGCATCATTTGTGACCAGGTCAGACAATTCCATAAACATTTTGCTAGATTTGTAAAAATGAAATGGAAAATATAGGTGCAAAATAAAATTGATTTCAAATGACTGAAGCTTGCTCCAAGCAATTTAAGAAAAGATACAGTTTGGACAACACAAAGCTTACCGGAGAATTTGCCTTGATAGGTAATGGTGCTGCAGCTGTGCTACCTGAGCCATTAAAGATGATGTAGGAGTGGAGCTGAGTCCACTGAATTCATTTGTAGACAAAAGGATCTATTCCATAAACTTTAATCAGAAACAGATTTATCATAGGAATTAAATGGTTACCTATTATTGGAAGTAAAAAAAAAAAGCTGTCTGATTTTTCAGGTGTGACTCCCAAAGTTATACTGCATAACTGAGTCACTGAGTTAGTTGCGGTCCCTGCCACAGTCAAGAAGATCTGGAACCAAGAAGGTGTATCTAGAGTCAGCAGCTTCTGAAACATACTGTCTCTACCTTGATCTAGAAGCCGCTTGGTGAATCATTAAGCTACTACTACAGAAATTATCTACAGGTCCAGCCTCCTCTGCAACTATTCTTCCCATCAAACACCTAACGTTATTTGAATTCAAGTCTTCAGTGATTGCACTTGATTGGTCAGATCTAAAGAGCGTCTGACACTCTACCTGCAGACTGGAAGAGACGTATACTAAGAGAACCATCCGTAGTATCAGCCCCAATCGTTATCTCATGAAGGCTATCTCATTTGTTTTGGAAGTCAACACCTCTAATATTTTAAAATGAGTTTTAAACTATACATATTTAGTAATATTTTAATTTTTTTTTCAAATCCTCTATTTTCTCTAAACCTTGGAATTTTCAGTCATGGCTTTGGCAACCACATTTGGTTTTCAAGAACACATTCTCTGTGGTTGGTGACATACAGATGACTGTGTATAAGGGTGGGTGCTTCTGTTTCCTTAGCCTAGCATAGGGGTCAGCAAACTAAGGCCAGGGCACCAAATCTGGCCAGCTGTGCATTTTCAAAAATAAAGGTTTTTGGGGGGCACAACCACATGTATTTGTTTACATATTTATCTGTGACTACTTTGGCCTTACAATGACTGCGTTCAGTAGTGGTATAGAGACTGTATGGTCTGCAAGGCCTAAAATATTTGTTGTATCTCCCCCAGAGAAAGAAGGAGAATGAATGCAACAGCTGACAGGTTTTTAACCTCTATATTCCCCAGTTTCCTCATCTGGACAGCAGGAATAGTAATAAAAATAGTACATTCTTACTGGGTTGTTTTGAGTATTAAAGGGAGTAAAGCATACAAAGTACTTAAAGTTACACTTACAGGCATAATATTATTTTCATAGATTTAACACACACACATGGTACCAAAGGCAGACATTACATACAATTGTACAATGAGAGTGCAGTCTCTTCCATTAGACTCTTCACTGGAAACTGTTCACTGTTTTTTGAATAATTTCAGAAGAAAAGGTAAACATCTACCCAAACATATCCATATGCCCATATATGTATCTGTGTTCATAGCAAACAATAATATATTTAAATATATTTGCTTTTTTCTAGAAAATAAGATCATCCTACATTCATTCTTCTCTGCCTTGTGTTGCTTTTAATGGTGTGTAGACCCAGGTACCCATTCTGGCTGTTGCCCTTACCAGATGTGTGGCTGTGGGTAGGTCATTCACTGTTTCATTGTCTTCTCTGTAAGAGTCCTTTTCTCACTGAATTGTGAAAATTAAATGGATGAATACACATAAAGCATTAAGAACAGTTCCTCAGCCATGGCAAGCCCTTTGTTATCATTAATAGTTTTCAAAATCAAAATATACAAATGCTCTTCATTAGCTTCTTTGCGATTGCATCATTATGGCATACTTTTTAAACCAGTCCCCAGACATTTCTAAATTACCCGTAGTTACTTGTACAACAGTCCAGATTCTGCAGATACGGACCTTGTCTGAACCCGAGGTTCCTCATTTGTAAAAGAAAGACCCAGAGTGGGTGATTTTTCAGACGTTTGCCAACATGAAAAGTCTCTAGTTAAAATTTTGTTGCATCACCATGTGTGTGGAGAGGTAGGAGGTGTAGTGAGAAGGGGCAAAAACAAGTCAGCTAAGAATTGTTGAAAACCATACTGGGTTCCCAGTGGGATACGGTTTGGTCCTGTGTCCCCACCCACATCTCACGTCAAATTGTAATCCCCATGTGTCAGAGGAGGGGCCTGGTGGGAGGTGATTGGATCATCGAGGCCATTTGCTCCTTGCTGTTCTTGTGACAGTGAGTGAGTTCTCATGAGATCCGATGGTTTAAAAGAGTGACACTCCCCCCGGCGCGCGCGCTCTCTCTCTCCTGCTGCCGTGTGAAGAAGGTCCTTGCTTCCTCTTCACCTTCTTCACCTTCCACTTAATTGTAAATTTTCGGGGGGCCTCCCTGTCACTCTTCCTGTTAAGCCCATGGAACTGTGGGTCAATTAAACCTCTTTTCTTCATCAGTTATCCAGTCTCAGGTAGTTCTTTATAGCAGGGTGAAAATGGATTAATACACAGTGAGTTGGAGGCCTTGTATGCGGCGGGACCCCACTTGGTGCGCACCTGGGAGTAATCTCGGAGTGCGGGGGAGACCACGCCCTCCTGGGGAAAGGTTTAGCCTGTGGGAGGCACAAACTGCTGGATATATTCCCTTCCTTTCCTTCTCCTCACTGACTTCTGAGACTGGGCTTATCGGCATCTCAGGAAAAGGCCCCACATGGTCAAGCAATCCGTTAGTTGCACTTTGTCATGGGCAGCTCAGTATCACCTCCTCCTTATGTGAATTTCCCTTCCTTCCACCTCACTACCCTTGCCCCTGGCTTTTGTGGCCTGCGATTGCACATGGTTACAAAAGAGTAGCAATAAGCCTGTTCTTTACTGCTTTCGGAGAGTAAAGTGTCTACTGGTTAAGACACTCTGTGTAATATTTTTTTTTTCTTATTGGAATCACAGTATATAAACAGAGAAATGTTCTTAGAATCGTTTTTGGAAATGCTGCTTCCTATAATGCTTTGAGTAGTTGATCTTCAGCATTCCTTGGGTACCACTGGAGTTATTAGCTTGAATGTTTGGAATATATCTTCATCCTTTCCTAATACAAAATTCCTGTGGGCAGCTAGAATGAATAGTTCCAAATGCATTCTAATCTGTTTCTCCCTTCTCATTTCACACTACATTAATTCAGGTCAGGATCCTCTCCTGGAGGAGAAGGTATAAACTCTGACAGACTCTAAATAAAAGGGGGAGAAACCTCAGCTACAGAGGCTATCTGCTAGTAGGGCAAGAATGATAAACACAGGAGCAGCCGGAGGGTTTTCTGCTATTTTTTGTTTCACAGCTAAATTTTCACAAAGTGGTTCAGGTTATATTTTTTCAACTTTGCCTCACAGCTGTAAAACAGTCAAAGTGCAGAGTGGAGGAGTAGTGATGAAAATTATAGCAAATGACAGACAGCCTGCCCTTTTCCTCATTGTGAGGAAAATGAGAAAAGATTTTGTATTACGCAGATTAGAAAAGCGGTGGTGAGTAATTCTGCCTCCTTCAGCCAGTCACTACTATTTTCATGCCATTCAGGTAAAGTAGAGAATTACTGAAACGTTTAAAAATAAAAATTAATCCAGCATTTTAAAAGGACAGTTAATCCTTGAGCTGTCCCGAGGCCCGTGGAAATAAGAAGCTGGTGGACGATTGGCTGGGCATGACTGGAGTGCACCTGATTCACTGGGAACTAGGTTGCAGACCCTGGAGGGGGAACTCATAAGATAGTAGTTTTTGTTTGCATTGGAAAAGATCTTGGTACATTCAAAGAAAGAATAAACTTGTTATTACCGCATATGTAAGATGAAGTCATGAGACCTAATAGGTATTGTTTTAGTGTCTCTGATATTTCCAATGAAACATACATTTTTATAACTCAGGTGTCACATACTGCCAAACTCTTTCTGTCTAAAACCTCAGACTCATGAGCCTTGAAGAAATTCCTGCTTATTTTGAAAGATGAAAGGAATATTGTCATGTGAAAGATATTACATTAGAGTTTAATACTCAGTGAGCAGCTATGTAGGCACTCACATTTTGTCTGATGTTGGTCTGGAGTGAGGGTGTCCCGGCCCCAGGACTGTTTCTACGCTGGGCTGCACGGCGCTGGTTGTCGGGGGCTGTTCTGTTCCTAGGAGCTCGGCAGCCTCAACTAACTGGGGACAGTGGCAACCTCTACCTCCGGGTGAGCAACGGCAAAAAGTCTCCAGATATTGCCAAATGCTCTTCAGGGGAAAATACCCCTGGTTGAAAACCACTGGGCTGTGTGCAGTGCAGGATGCAGGATGGGAATGGCACTTGGAGCCTGCCCTCCAGGCCAGTCTCACAGAGCAGAGAAGATAAAGGGAAAGGAAAACAAACACAAGGGCAAATCATCTGGCATAGTATGTAAATTGCAAAACGTGTACAGGTCAACTTTTAAACACCTCGTGGGTGTGACGGTGTAGCTTAAAGTTCCTTTTCTGCTCTTATTTGCTCAGCAAATACTCATCCAGTGCCTCCCATGTGACGGGTGCTGTTTTAGGTTTTCGTGATACCTTAGAGAACCAGGCGAAATCCCTGCCCTCATGGAGCTCATATTCTCTTTGGGGAGCTAGACAATTAAGACAAATTAGGACACTCGACAGATGTAGATACGTAGTATAATGCCAGACCGTGGTAAGTGCCAGGAGGAAAGCTGAAGCTGGTAGTGGGATGGAGAGTAGCTGATGAGGATGGGTGTCAGGGGAGGCCTCTCAGAAAGACTCCAATTTTTTTGGCAAAGAATAGTTATCCTTCTCTTTTTCTCTCTGAGAGAAACCCATGCACTCCCACGTGAACCGCTTTAAGCAGGCTCCCATGTTGCTCTGGTGCAGCCGTCTTGTGCGTTCAGTGCTCCCTTGATTTCTGACATAACAAAGTAACTCTTCACCTTCTCCTTCTATTGCCCAGACCTCAAATTAGCCATTTCCTCAAGGATTGGCATTATTATTATTAATGGGGTATAACTTACACAAAGTGTAAGAAAGTACACTAATCTTATGTGTACAACTCAATGAACTTTTACATACTTTACAGCAGGCAAGCACTTTTCAGATACAGATGTGGAACATTCCTAGCACCTAGAAAGTTCCCCAGGGACCCACTGCATGTATTACCTTCTCTCCAATCCTGTATGCAGTGGCAATTACAATACTCTTCAGTTCTGTATTATTTTTCTCAACGTTATGCCTGTGAGAGTCATTCGTATTCTTGTGAATGGCAGTGATCCATCATTTTTCATTGCTTTATAGTATTCTATTCAAGTTTTGATTTGGGTTGTTTGCAGTTTTTGGTTCTTGTGAATAAAACTACTATAAGAATTTTTAAACTGAGTTTGCTGTCATAATGATGACATCTATACAATAAGGTAATTGGGGTTTCTCTACTGTAATTAACTAATAACTCACAATTATTTCCTTAGCTTTGTAACTAAATGTCTGATTTTCTCAACGTTTCTCACTTTCTCTTAGGCTGGACAAACTGCACGCCTTTCACTTACATAGAAAAAGATTACTTCTCTTCCAAATAACCTTGCCCAACCTACAAAAGCTTGCCGTATTATTCATCAGTGAGAAGCAGTTAGTCAAGATTCTAACTGCCATTTGTGACTCATCCACACTTGTGAAGTGAGTAGATAAGTGACATTATAATATAAATAAATTCAGACATCATGAAAGGAAAATGGTGATTATTCCTCTAATAGAAAGTGACTCAAGGGTGCGTAGGAACATCTGGGACATTGATGTTCATTTCTTGTGACTGTTAGGAGAGTGCTTCTATTCTGAGAATGTGACCCTGGTTTGCTGAAGTTTTCTGTGGAGGCTTTTGAAATTTACAGTCAGTGACATGGAAGGTCCATCCAGGAGGATTCTGACAAATGCTGTGCCAGCCGTGGTTCAGCGCTGTAGGTGTAGCCCAGGTGGAATATGCTGCTGGAGCTTTGAGCACAAGCTGAGACATTGCACACCACCCCCTCTCCCTACCATTAAGAACACTCTTTACAAAACTAAAACCCACTACAAACTAAGAAAAATATAAATGCAAATATAACAAAATAAAAGAAATGTTTCCCAGCTTCTGGAAAGAAAGCCAATGATCTCTCTTATAAGTGACATGGGATACAAGATTCCACTCTGGAGTCCTCCAGCTGCTCCATGAGATAGCACAGACTCTGGTTTCCCATCATTTCAGAACTCTGGGGCCTTAAGACCTCCCTCTTGCTGCTCCTGTGGAGTCCACACTCCAGAGGTGGCCACCCCACAGCCTGGGGCCTCTGCAGGGAGCAATCATTTGGGACTGCCCTGCTCTGATGTGTCAGGAGAGGCATTTGCCTTTAACCACTTGTTCGTTTGGGGGTATTTTCTTACAGGCTCCTTCTGTCCTTAGTTCTACATTCAAATAATTCTGGGTTTTTTTGTCCTTGTGATAAAACATGAAATAGCAAAAATAAATGTTTAACTATTAAAACGAAGAGATCAATTCATTATTGTTGTGGCCATACATGATTCTATAATATATTAGAAACTAGGCTAGGTGCAGTGGCTGACACCTGTAGTCCTAGCACTTTGGGAAGCCGAGGCAGGCAGATCATGAGGTCAGGAGTTCAAGACCAGCCTGGCCAACATGGTGAAACCCTGTCTGTACTAAAGATAGAAAAAATTAGCCATATGTGGAGGTGCGCACCTGTAATCCCAGCTACTCGGGAGGCTGAGGCAGGAGAATCACTTGAATCCGGGAGGAAGAGATTGCAGTAAGTGGAGATTGTGCCATTACACTCCAGCCTGGGTGACAGCACAAAACTCCATCTCAAAAACAAACAAACAAACAAACAAACAAAAAACTATTTTGGAAATATAACTTATTTTGCCTTCAGGTCTACACTACCTATTCACTGGTCCACTGTCTTCCACAAGCATCCACTAATGTCCCCTCCAGGAATATTCCATGGACCAGAGGCCCATTTGGGTGAATGGTGGCCAAACTTCAACATCACTCCCAGGGCCCTTTTATTCTGGAGGACAGAGGCCTGGGAGGACAAAGCAGGATGGTGAAGAATCCAGGACTTTTGTGTAGGTGATTTAAATTTTTTCAAACAATATAACTTTCAAGATCAGAAATTAGCTAATGAAAACCTCTATGCAGCTATAAGTTTGGTAAAGTGACTAGAAACAAGTTTGCATAAAAAATAAGAACTTGCCTGTATCAATAAAACCTTAATTAAAAGATATAATGGAAACATAGACAATATAGATAATATTGCCAAAAAATACAAACATAGGATTGGTAATAATGAAGACTGTATTAGACTAACAGGACAGGATAAAAAATTAATGAAAAATAAATAAAGCTTTGAATAATAGAGTAAGCATTCTGTATTTTTGATGGAAAAACTGAACATGGCAAAGATTGAATTTTTTTAAAAAAATAATGTGTAATTTAATTTTGATTCCAATAATAATTTCCACTGGACTTTTTTTTTTTTACTACTTGAAAAAATTGATTTGAAAATATACCACCAGGTAAACAGCAAGCATAAATTGCACAGATAAGTTTGAAGAAAAATATTCCTGTGATTAAAATGTTATTGTTAAAATAGCATGATAAGGAGTAAAGGTAGATAGATAATTTATTAAAACAGGGCAGAGAGTTTTAAAACAGACTAGGATATTTAATGAAGCTTAATGAATCAATGAGAGGAGAAATGTATTATTCAGTGCAACATTTCAGAGTGGTCTTTTAGGAAAAAAAATCAAGAAAATTTCTCACTGAGTCAGGCACGTCAATAATATTCAATATTCTCATCTTCAAAATGAAATAGTTAAGAGATCTCCAAGGATTTCTTACTCTGTTAGTCTCTGAACTAAAAATTGTAAGAAGTAAAAGTAATGAATAGACTAGGAAGAGAAAAACCAGACAGAAGAGAAGAAAGCTGAAGTTCCAGCAGATGTGCACATACATACACACAAACAGAAACCCTGCAGGTGAAAGTGGATTTATCCAGGCATAAAGAAAAGGAAAAAGCTAAACGAAATGGGCAGTCAATGTGCTTGTCAAATACCAAATATGAGTAACATATGGTTTATAAACAGTACATTTGAGCATTCAGTTTCCTTTTCTTTCCTTTTTGGTCCAATCTCTTTTGTTCTTTAAAGTCTCCCCTTATGTTGCTACCTCAGTATAGAAAATGACAGGTAGAGGAGAATGATTGGACATAATTTAGATACTTTCAGGACGTTTTCAGTAGGTGTAAATTTAAAATGCTTATTTTGTAGTATATCAAGCTGCTATTTAAGACTTAAGGACAAAAAAAGTCAAAATTCTGAAACTTGAAGAAATGGTATTAAATTGTCTTGGAATCAGGGGGTTCAAGTATTTCAACTTTGAGAATCTAGTTATTCACTCTGAATGAAAAAATGTTGATGCAGTTGCAATCATTTTATGCAGTGAAATGCAAATTATGAGTGAGCAAATTATAGCCTGCTGCTTTTGTCTGGTTTTGGACTATACCTAGCATCATGCATAATTTGTAGAAAAGTGTCTATAGAGAAACCAGTGAAAACCATTTAGTCATGTGCAAATCAGTTTACCCAGAGGAAGGCAATGTAAAGGAGAACACTGTTATCTCCTTAATGCTGTACCTGATGAAAATCACCTGAGGCCACATAAGAAATGTGGTGTAGTAATTATGTGCACTCATATAGCTTCCCATTGGAAAGAAATAATCCACATTGGTAACTGAATCAAGCAAAACAGGCATAAAATTAAGCGGATTTGTTTTATTTCAACTGTAAATTTCAGCAATGGGGGAGAAAAGTGGATACTTAGAATAAGTTAGAAGCGGCAGTTGGTGGTTCTGAAGCATCAGGTAATTGGACTCATGGTGACTATTCTATTTTTAAATTTTAAATTTTTGTGAGTAAATAAGTCCATATATTTATGGGATACATGTGATGTGTTCATACAGGCATACAATTTGTAATAATCATATTAAGGTAATCGGGGTAGTAATCATCTCAACCATTAATCATTTCTTTGTGGTAGGAATATTTCAATTTCACTCTTTTAGTTATTTAAAAATATACAGTAGGCCGGGAGCAGTGGCTCACACCTGTAATCCCCGCACTTTGGGAGGCCGAGGCTGGCAGATCACAAGGTCAAGAGATTGAAACCATCCTGGTCAACATGGTGAAACCCTGTCTCTACTAAAAATACAAAAATTAGCTGTGTGTGGTGATGGGCACCTGTAGTCCCAGCTACTCGAGAGGCTAAGGCAGGAGAATTGCTTGAACCCAGGAGGTGGAGGTTGCAGTAAGCCAAGATCATGCCACTGAACTCCAGCCTGGTGACAGAGTGAGACTCTGCCTCAGAAAAAAAAAAATGCACTAAATTATTGTTGCCTATTGTGCTATCACATACTTGATATTTTTTATTCTATCAAATATGTTTTCCTACCCATTAATCAGCCCTACTTTTCCCTCTACTCCCTGATACTTTTCTCAGCCTCTGGTAACCATCATTCTACTATATAACTCCATGCGTTCAATTGCTTTAATTTTTGGCACCCACATATGGGTGAGACATTGCAAAATTTGTCTTTCTGTGCCTAGCTTATTTCACCTAACATAATGTCCTCCAGTTCCATCCACGCTGTTACAAATAACAAGACTTTACATTTTTATGAATGAATAATATATTCCCTTCTATCTATGTACCACATCTTAAAAATTTCATGCATCTGTACTTAGACATGTAGGTTGATTCCAAATCTCAACTACTATGAATACTGTTGCAATAAACATGGGAGTGCAGATATCTCTTCACTAATTCTTTTCTTTGGGGTATATACCTAACAGTGGGATCATATGGTAGTTCTATTTGTAGATTTCTGAGGAAATTCCATACTTTTCTCCATAGTGGCTGTAATAATTTACATTCCCACCAACAGCGTATGTGGGTTCCTCTTTTTCCACATCCTCGCAAGCACTGTTTATTGTCTGTCTTTTGGATAAGAGCTACTTTAACTGGAGTTAGATGATAGCTCATAGTTTTTATTTGCATTTTTCTCATGATTAATAATATTGAACATTTTTTCATATACCTGTTGGCCATTTGTATGTCTTATTTTGAGAAATGTCTCTTCAGATCTTTGGCCTATTTTAAAATTGGATTATTGGATGTTTTCCCTTTGGACTTGTTTGAGCCCCTAATATATTCTAGTTAATAATCCTTGTCAGATGAATAGTTTGCAAATATTTTCTCCCATTCTGTGGTTTGTCTCTTCACTTTATTTCCTTTGCTTTACAGAAGCGTTTTCACTTGATGTAATCCCATTTGTTCATTTTTGCATTGGTTGCCTGTGCTTTTGAAGTATTATCAATAGTTCTTTGCCCAGACCAATGTTCTGGAGAGTTTCTCCAATTTTCTTAGTAGTTTTATGTCTCACATTTAAGTTTTTAATTCATTTTGATTTGATTTTGGTATATGGTGAGTGATAGGAGTCTTGTTTCATTCTTCTGCATATGGATATCTAGTTTTCCAAGCAGCATTCATTTAAGAAACTATTTCCTCAATGTATGTTCTTGGCACCATTGTAAAAAATGAGTTTACTGTAGATGTATGGATTAATTTCTGGATCTCTATTCAGTTCCATTGGTCTATATGTCTTTCTTTTAGGCCAGTATCATGCTGTTTTGGTTACTATAGATCTGTAATATAATTTGAAGTCAGTTAATTTGATAACTCCAGTTTTCTTCTTTTTGTTCAAGATGGGTTTGGCTATTCTGGGTATTTTGAGGTTTCATGTAAATATTAGGATCATTTTTTTTTTCTGTTTCTGTGAAGAATGTCATTGGTATTTTGATAGGGATTACACTGAATCTGCAGATAGCTTTGGGTAGTATGGTTGTAACAATATTGATTCTTTCCATCCATAAGCATATATCTTTCCATTTCTTTGTATACTGGTCAATTTCCTTCATCAGTATTTTATAGTTTTTATTATAGAGATCTTTTACTTCTTTGGTAAAGTTTATTTCTATGTATTTTGTTTTATTTGTTGCAATTATAAATGGCATTACATTCTTGATTTCTTTTTGAGGTTGTTTGCTGTTGGCATATAGAAATGCTACTGATTTTTGTATGCTGATTTTGTATCCTGCAACTTTACTGAATTTGTTAATCAGCAATAATTTTTTGTTGGAGTCCTTAGGTTTTTCTAAATTATAAGATTATGCCATCTGTGAACAAGAATAATTTGACATTTTTTTGTCCCAACCTGGATGCCCTTTATTTCTTTCTCTTGTCTAATTGTTCCATCTAAGACTTCCAGTACTATGTTGAATAATAGTAGTGAAAGTGGGCATCCTTGTCTTCTTCCACATCTTAGAGGAAAGGTTTTCAGTTTTTTTCCCATTCAGTATGTTACTAACTGTAAGATTGTTTTATATTGCTTTCTTGTGTTTACAAATATTCCTTCTATCTTTACCCATCTTTTTGAGAGTTTTTATCATGAAAGGATGTAGATTTTTATAGAATTTTTTTTCAGAATTATTCAAAATTATCATATGGTTTTTGTTGATATAATATCATTCTGTTGATATGTTACATCACACTGATTGATTTGCATATGGTGAACCATCCTTACATTCCTGGAATAAATCCCACTTGGTCATAATAAATGATTTTTTAAACGTGTTATTGAATTTGAGTTGCTAGTATTTTGTTGAGGATTTTTGTATCAATTTTAATCAGAGATATTGGCCTGTACTTTTCTATTTCTGTTGTGTATTTGTCTGGCTTTGGCATAAGGATAATACTGGCCTTGCAGAATGAGTTTGGAAGTATTCCCCCCTCTTCAATTTTTTTGGAATAGTTTGATTAGGATTGATATTAGTTCTTCCTTAAATGCATGGTAAAATTCAGCAGTAAAGCTATCAGGTTCCACTCTTTTCTTTTTTCATTTTAATCCATTAGGTGCTGCCAGAAAATTTAATTTCAGTTTTAATTAGTAGGCCACTGACTAGTTTAGTTCATAAACTTTATGTTTCCATGGCTCTTTAGTTTAATTGATTCAAAATGGTAACCAATAAAAGTTTCAAATTTTAAAGCCTTTTATTTGTAAATGGATTCCTATGAAAGTTGTAAGTACAAAATCTCAGAAAGATACAATTATGCTACATGATATCTACATGTCACGAAATCATGATCAGAAGTTTTGCTCTTGCTCCCAAATAAAATGTTGACCTAACAGACATTTTCAAGTAAATACTTGGCTGTTCTTGAATCTCTAAGAACATAAGTATTTTAAATTACAACACCTGCCAAAAAAAAAACCTTCAGGGAAAAAGAAATAAATGGGCCCTGGGCTATGTCTTACCAGAATCCACTTTGGAGAGGAAGAGGACTTTGGAGGCACAGATAACATTGTGCTATTAATTTCCTAGACTACTTGCCTAACTTTGATTTGTGTCATCCAAGACATGATTGAGAAGGGAAAATGTAGTATTATCTAGCCTTTTGTTTAACTTTTACCTGTTTCTTCACAGAATTAAATGATAAAGGAGAAACAAAAATAGGTTATTAAATTAATCATCAAGACTAAAGACAGATATTTAAGAGATATTTTAATGATTGTGAAATCACCCTTCAAAAGATGAAAAAGAAATTTTGAAACAATTCTTGGCTTGGTCTGGAGGGCAATAGTGTTTTCAGTTAAAAGTATGATAATAGTCCTGTCACTAAAATGGTGGAATAGGAAGTTCCCCCATAGAGACACTGACTTAATAATTTATGGGCCAAATTACCTTTTTGAGAACTCCAGAAACAACTTATGTTGCAGCAGCCAGGTAAGTCCAAAGCCAAGATGAGCTGTGTTGAAGTGGATAAGAAAGTGTATTATGTTTACTTGTTATAGCCCCTTCACCTAGAATGCACAGCACAGCATGCTGAAGAGAGAATCTGGAATATCAGAAACATAAACTGGGGAGGCAAAATGTAAAGAAGTAAAGTTTTTGTATGCGATTGAAGTAGTTATCCGTTTAAAATATATTATTAAAACTTTAAGATGTTTTATTGCAGGGAACCAGCCCTACATTACCCGTGGGTACCTGTGTTCTGTGGCAACAACGGAATGAGAAAAAGACAGATTAAGAGAAAAAGTGGGACCAGGGGGCCAACACTTATTACTGGAGGAGACAGTGAAGGCCCCAAGCTCTGATCATTCACACTATTTATTGGTTACAATCACTTTGATCTATAGGGTAGGGGTGGAGTAATGGTGGGGAGAGGGTGACGTGATGGTGGAGTTATCAGTGATTTGGTATTGAATCAGTGAGCCAGAACTAGCATGTTATTCTAAAGACTGATAACAGTGGTGGTTTCAGGAGTTTGACAAAACAAGAACATGTAGTTATCTTTAGCCTGTTATCTATGTGCAGCTGGTGGAACACAGGCCTTACAAGGAGCCTACAAGTCTGGCTATGTCATAGTGCTATGAAAGGGTTTAATGTCCTTGAGCACAATGTTTATGGTAACAGAGCCTAGGTCACCCTGCACCAAAACATGAGGCATGGAGAGGCCTTCCTCCTCAGAGGCCTCCTGTGACATTCTGCAGTTTGTTGTTCCTTGTTTGAATGTTATTCATAACTGATTTATGTAGGCACTCCCTGAGTCCTTTCTCCTTTGCTGCTTTTCCCAACATTTTATGTGATCCCCAGGGTAACCACAAAGAAAATAGCTAATGAAGATACACAAAAGAAAATGAGAAAGAAATCAAGGCATGTACTACCAAAAAAAAAAAAAAATCAATGAAACAAACAAACAAAGGATACCAGAGAGAAAGAGGTACAAAATAGCTATAAGGCATACAAAAACACAATGAATAAAGTGTCAGGCTGGGTGCAGTGGCTTATGCGTGCAATCCCAGCACTTTAGGAGGCCGAGATGGGTGGATCAGAAGGTCAGGAGTTTGAGACCAGCTCGGTCAAGATGGTGAAACCCCATCTCTACTAAAAATACAAAAATTAACCTGGTGTGGGTGTGGGTACCTGTAGTCCCAGCTACTTGGGAGGCTGAGGCAGGAGAATTGCTTGAACCCAGGAGGCAGAGGTTGCAGTGAGGTGAGATCATGCCACTGCACTCCAGCCTGGGTGACAGAGTGAGACTCCATCTAAAAAAAAAAAAGTCAGTAGCAGGTTCTTCCATATTAATAATTACCTTACATGTAAATAGACTAGTTTCCCCAGTAAAAAGACAGATTGGCTGAATGGATTAAACAATTCAACTGTATGCTGTCTACAAGAGACTCCCTTTAAATCTAAGGAGACATATAAGGTGAAAGTAAAAGAATGGAAAAGATACTCCCTGCAAATTATAACAAAAAGAGGGTATACGTGGCCATATTATACCAGAAAAAAAAAACATTAAGTAAAATTATCACAAGATACAAAGAACAATATACCATAACCTAGTCCATTTACCAGGAAAATATAATAATTATAAATATATATGCACCTAACATCAGTGTTCTCAAATATGTGAAGCAGACATTGACAGGATTCAAGGGAGAAACAAATAGCAAACATTAATAGTAGGATTCAATACTATACTTTCAATAATGCGCCAAACAACCAGCAGAAGATCAATAATGAGGCAGAGGACATGAATAACATCATAGACCAAATGGACCAAATACACATCCATACAACATTTCACCCAACAATGGCAGGATATACATTCTTCTCAAGCACAGTTGGAACATTTTTCAGGACAGATCACATATTCAACCATAAAATAAGTCTTAAGCAGCTTTAAGCAGATTGAAATAATACCAAGTATGTTTCCCAGTACAATAGAATGAAACTAGACATCAATAGCAGAAGAAAAACTGGGAAATTAATGAATATACAGAGTTTAATCAACAGGTTCTTAACCAATGAGTCAAAGAAGAAATCACAAGGAAAATTATAAAATATTTTGAAAAAAGAAACAAAAATACAACACACTAAAACTTACAGATGCAGCAAATGAAGAGATAATTTTATAATGGGATATGCCATTAAAAAAAGAAGAAAAGTCTCAAATCAACAAGATAATTTTATACACAAAGGAACTAGAAAAAGAAGAACAAACTAAATCCAAAGTTAGCAGAAGGAAGAACTTAAAGATAAGAGCAGGAATAAATGGAATGAAGAATAGAAAAGCAATAAAAAAAATTACAAAACTTAAAGTTAGATTTAAAAAATATCAACAAAATTGAAAATCCTTTAGCTAGATTAAGTAAGAAAAAGAGAATATATTCAAATAACTAAAATCAGAAATGAATGAGGAGATATTACAACTGGTGCCACAGAAATAGAAAGGATTATGAGACTACTAAGAACACTTATAAGCCAACAATTTAGACAAACTATAAGGAATAGGTGAATTCCTGGAAAGATACAACCTACCAAGATGAAATCATGAAGAAATAAAAAAAAAATCTGGACAGATCTATAACCAGTAAGGAGAATAAATCAGTATTCAAAAACCTCACAACAAATAATGGACAGACCCAAATGACTTCACTGGAGAATCTACCAAATATTTTAAAGAAAAATTAACAATAATTATTCTTAACTTCTTCCAAAAAATTGCAGAGAGAAAGCACTTCTAAACTTATTTTATAAGGCAAAATTAGCTGATACCAAACCTAGACAAAGAAAAAAGAAAACTACAGATTATTATACCTGCTGAATATTAACGCAGAATCCTCAACAAAATATTTGTAAACTGAATTTAACAGTACATTGAAAAAACTCTATATTATGACCATGTTTTATTCCTGCTAATACAAGGATAGATTAATATATGAAAATCATTGTAATATGTCACATTAACAGAATAAAAGACAAAAATCACACAATCATCTCAATTGACTCAGAAAAAGCATGTGACAAAATTGAAAACCCTTTCATGACAAAATTACTCAAGAAACTAGGAGTAGAAGAAAATTACCTCAACATAATAAAGGTTATGTGTGTGCGTATGTGTATGAATGTGTATGTATGTGTATGTATATGTATACACATATATGTTATATAAATGTAATATGTATACACACACACACACATACACACAACACAGAGCTAATACCATACTCAGTGATGGCAACCTGAACTTTTTCTCTAAGATCAAGAAAAAGGCAAGAATGTCCACACTCACCATTTCTATTCAACATAGTAGTGACAGTCTTAGCCTGGGAAATTAGACACGAGAAAGAAATAATAGCTATCCAAAATGGAAAGCAAGAAGTAAAATGATCTCTGTTTACAGATGACATAATCTTATGTGTAGAAAACACTAAAAACTGTTAGAACCAATAAACAAATTCAACAAAATTTTAGAATACAAAATCAACAAAAAAATTATGTATTTATACACTAACAGTAATCAAAAAAATGTATTTAAGAAAACAATCCCATCAAAAAGCAGATAATAGCATAAACAATAGTAACAGGAAGAATGAAATACTTTGGAATAAACTTAACCAAGGAGGGGAAAACCTTGCACACTGAAAACTATGAAAGAAGCTAGACACAGTGGCTCACACCTATAATCCCAGCACTTTGTGAGGGGAAGGTGGGTGGATTGTTTGAGTTCAGAAGTTCAAGATCAAGTTGGGCAACATGGAAAAACCCCATCTCTACTAAAAATACAAAAAATTACCCACGCATGGTAGCACATGCCTGTAGTCCCAGCCACTTGGGAGGCTGAGGGGAGAGAATCACCTGAGCTCAGAAGGTTGAGGCTGCAGAGAGCTGAGATCACGCCACTGAACTCCCGCCTGGGCAAACAGAGTGAGACCCTGTCTCAAAACAAGACAAGACAAGACAGAACAAAACAAACCTACAGACATTGCTGAAAGAAATTAGAGAAGACATAAATAAATGGAAAGACATCCTGTGTTCATGAATTGCAAGACTTAATGTTAAGATATCCATGTACCCAAAGTGATTTATTGATTCAATGCAATTCTTATCAAAATGTAGATGATTTTTTGGCAGAAATGGAATAGAACAATTCTAAAATTTATGTGGAATCTCAAGGGACTCCACATAGCCAAAACAATCTTAAAAAGAAGAATGAAGTTAGAGTGCTCACACTTTTGATTTTAAAAATATTGTGAAGCTATAAAATTAAAGACAGTGTAACACTGGCATAAGAACACATATATAGACCAATGACACAGAACGGGAAGTTCAGAATTAAACTCTCACATATATCATCTTCAACAAGGGTATCAAGACAAAACAATGGGGAAAGAACAGTCTTCAATAATTGGTGTTGTAAACACTGGATACCTACGCACAAAAGAATGAATTTGAATAGAGACCATCCTGGCCAACATGATGAAACCCCGTCTCTACTAAAAATACAAAAATTAGCTGGGCGTGGTGGCGCGTGCTTGTAATCCCAGCTACTGGGGAGGCTGAGGCAGGAGAATTGCTTGACCCCGGGAGACGGAGGTTGCATTGAGCCGAGATCGCGCCACTACACTCGAGCCTAGCACCTGGCAACGGAGCGGGACTCTGTCTCAAAAAAAAAAAAGAAAAAGAAAAGAAAAAGAATGAATTTGAATCCTAACCTTACATCATATATAAAAATTAACTGACAATAGATTGAAGACCTAGACATGAGACCTAACATTATAAAATGCCTAGGAGAAAAGTATAAGAAAAGCTTCATGACACTGAATTCGACAGTGATTTCTTGAATATGATACCAAAATAATAGGCAACAAAAGCAAAAGGTAGACAAATGGGACTACATCAAACCTAAAAATTTTTGCACATCAAAGGAAACAATAAAGTGACAAAGCAACCTGTGAGATGAGAGAAAATATTTGCAAATTATATCTACAAGGGATTAATATCCAGAATACTTGTCTATAGAGAACTTCTACAACTCAACAACAAAAGGCAACCTGTTAAAACAAATGGGCCAAGAACTTAAATAGACATTTATCCAAAGAAGAGGTACAGGCATAAGGAAATATGTTCAGTGCCTCTGATCATTAGAGAATGCAAATTAAAACTACAATGAGCTATCTCATACACATTAGGAGGGTCACTAAGAAAAACCAGGAAACAAAAAAAAATATTTCAAGGATGTGGAGAAACTGGAACACTTGTACACTGTTGGTGAAAATGAAAATATGGTGCAGCTGCTATGGAAAACTGATATGAGGTTCTTCAAATAATTAAAAATAGAACTCTCATATGATCCAGCAATCCCACTTCTGGGTATGTATGCAAAAGAACTAAAATCATTATGTCAAAGAGTTATCTGCATAACCACGTTAATTGCAGCATTATCCTCGATAGCCAAGAGCTGGAAACAACCCAAATGTCTGTAAAAAGATGAATAAAGAAAATGTGGAATATACATACAAAGGAATACTATTTGACCTTAACAAAGAAGAAAATTCTGTCACATGCTACAACATGAATGAACCTTGATGATATTGCACTATGTGAAATAAGCCAATCTCAAAAAGATGGATACTGTATGATTACATTTATATGAGGTATCTAAAATAGACAAACTCATAGAAACAGAACTGGAATGGTGGTTGGCAGAGACTGGGGACATGAGGAAATGGGGAGATGTTCAACTGGTGTGGTTTCAGGTTTCAAGATTAAAAAGTTCTGGAGATTTGTCACACAACAAGGTGCATACAGTGAACACTACTGAACTGTGCACTTAAAAGTGGTTGAAATGGTAAATTTTATATACATTTTTTAAATCACAATTATAAATAAAAAATAAAATGAAAATGGGAAATGCTTAGCATATAAGAATGTGAAGCATTGAAACCCACAAAGATACAGCTATGAGTTCGCTTACTCCCAGCTTGTCTGACACTGTCCAGATTTTAGTGCCGATGGTCTTGCATCCTGAGTAGAACCTCAGTCCCAGGCACACCAGATGTTGGGTCACTCTGTGTGAAAACCTGAGCATTTATAGAAATGGTGGAAGCAGAATAAAGGCATTTTGTTGAAAATAAAGTATAATGCTATCCCCACTTGGAAGTCCCATTGCCTTTAAAGTGAAGCATATTATTGAGATGTAAACCTGTATTTTTTTCTCTTGACTCTTTAACAGATTCTCCAGGTCTGTCTTATGTGATTTCTATCTTTTCTTCTTCCCCAGTCACTCTTCAGCTTCACTCCTTATGCAAAGAGAGCCTGTTCTTGGTTCCTCTTCCGGGTTCTCACTTTTAATCTGACCTAATTGCAACCAGGACATTTAATGACAAAGATAACACGTAATACCTTTTTTTTCTTCTAATTTTTAAGTGGTTTCTAATTAAGTAATTTCCTGAAAATTAAAGTTCTTAAAGTCTCTGATTTATTAGTTCATCACTCTTAATTTGTTAAGTTTTCTATCATTCTCTAGTAGAATATGTCCAATTGATAGGATATCTGAGGACATATCTCTCCATCAATTTCTTTCTGTATTACACACTTTCTCTCTATTCTCTTCTTCAGACCTTCTGCAACACCTCCCCCCACCAGCTGTAACAAATAAAAATGTCTCCAAACATTGCTGAATATTCCCCGGGGGCAAAATTTACCCTGGTTGAGCACAACTGATAGAAATAATGCCCAAATTTCAAGATGTTTTTTCAAAGGGGTATTCCTATTCAGTTCCCAAACCTTATTTAACATTGTTCTTTCTGAACAGAGCACTTTCCCCATTTTCTCTACCTGGAGAGAATTCTAGAAAGCTGAGACCAGCCAGATCATAGAGCTTGACCCAGGTTCCAAGACTGATGAATACAATGAGCAGAACAGTTAGGATGGCCTCTGCTTTGGTTCATCCTTGTGACAACATAATTGGCCCCTTACACATCAATATTGGTGTCATCAGATTTGTGCAATTTCCAGAACAGCCGGCCTAACTATGCTTCCTCCCGCAGCGTCAACTGTCTCCTCTCGTTGCTGCTCTGGGGTCTTGTTAGGTGGTTATTCCGGGCTTGGCAAACCCACTGTATCTTCGCCTCAACTCACTCTCCAACCCTCGTACCCTCACTTAGATTTCAAGTTCCTTGGGGCCAGGAGGTGTATCTTACTCTGCTGTTTTAATTGCTGATAATTTCTTCCATGGAGTAGAAAATGAATAAATACTTTTCACATTGTAAAAAAGTAACATGGAATACCTCACCAACATGTGAGAATGAATCAGAGTACCTTGTGGTCTGCCTTTCACACTGAACACTGTCTCTCAATCAGTAACACCAGTGGTCACACTGACCTCAAGGACAGAGTTGAGGTTCCAGAACAGGTTAGTATGGATTAGTGTTATTTTACCCAGTGATCTGTACTCTCTAGATTCTCGGGAATCTGGTCAATAAACCCCACATAAGCAGATTATTCCTAAGTGGGGTAAGGAAGCATTGTCTAGGCTCCTGATTGTCAGGGTTTGTGAATTCACAGGTGATCCTTCAGTCTTCAATGTATTTCTCAGCAAATGTGAATAAAATGTATTGAATTTTATTGAAGTTAAGGCTATATCTTTGTACTGGTAATCTCTTCCTGAGAAGTAGTAAGGAAAGCTTTTGATGTTCAAGGGCTCTTTCTGTATCTTTGTGTCCATCATTCCAGCAATGTGAGCTTTCCATTAAGGATTTTAAAAAGAGAAAAATAGAAGTAAGCAGCCTGCAAAGAAATGTTTAGAAAATTCCAAATGGCTCAAGCTTGCAGGATTTGATAAAGTATCAGAGCTCTACAAAATGAATTCTTATACAACTTTTGGTATATGTTTTATAATTTTCAAAATCAAAATAGGATCAAAAAGTTTTTCAAGCATAATTAAAAAAAAAATCCTTGCTTAGGAGATAATGGAATATAAGTGAACCTGGGCGTGATGACACAGGCATTCTTGATTGCTCAGGCTATGGGGAGTTTCTTTCCTTTACTCCTGTCTTCCAAATAAATTTTATGTGCTTAGTAATTACTTGTTGAACAGTCAAGCTGCAGATTTTACCATGAAACAACAGGATAAAGCAAAATAATGAGAACTGTGACAAATTTCATGTATTTTTATGGTTTTGTTTTGATACATTTCACTAATCTGGCTCATGAAGCACATTTCCTTTAAAAATTCACTTACCTGCATGGTGTTCAGCCTGCAGCAACAATAGAGGGGATCTTTCATTTACTTTATTCAAAATTAAAAACCACGGCTTGCAGGTGTTTTTACTGTGATGTGAATACCTTTAGGAAAAAGTTGCAACTGTTATGCTTCTTAGAATTGTTTCACAAATGAGATCTTATTGGAACTATTGACCAAATATTAATGGATGACTGTATGTTTGATTTTTGTATTAAGGCAGATTTTACCAATTGACGAACACTGTTTTAGAGCCTAGAAATTATGATACTGGTAAACTCTTTGAGCATTTTTGTTTTATTGAATAATAGAGCAAAGTAAATTTTAGAAAAATAAAAGTGATAAACAGTCAGACAACTGTTACTATACAAATCATTCATTTCTGGGGTAACATTAATTGCCTCTAGGATTATGAAAGAGTAGGCTATTACCAAGTGTGGCTGATAAAACCTGAGTTTTTCTAAAAGCCTAAGTAAATGGACAGAATACTAATAATAGATAACTCTTGAGCCTACAGTAAACTATTAAAGATTTTAAGGTGTAAAATATTCCACTTTAAAATTCTGCTGGTTAGAGTCAATATTTATTGCTTAAGGGTGTGCATTAGAGCTCCTCTCTACTGAGGTTGGTAACTCTAAGCCACCATTCATATCAAGATGTCTCTTTCAGCTCTCGTTCCTTGGATGCCAGTTTCCATGTGAGGGTAATTTGCTTGTCTTGCTATTTTTGTTTTAGTTTTATTGTAGGTGCCATCAAGATCATTCAACCATTGATGTTACAATTTTTTCAGGTACAAATTGGAAAGTACCATGAGAGATCTTTCTTGCCTGTCATTTTGATTTTTTAAAAAGTGAAAAACAGAAATCCCAATTTCTGGGGAATCAATCACTCATACAGTGCTGCTGTTAATATAAATCTCTAAATCTTCATAGTAGACAATATGGCAATGAGCAGTACATTTTCAAGTGTCTTTTATGCTCACTGAAAATTTGGTAGAAATTAGATACCTAGGAATTTCCTCTGAAAGACTAAATATACAGAAATATCTGGCTATAAAACTTTCACAGCTTATTTATAATAATCTCAAACTGGAAGCAATCTAAATATCCATCAGAAGGGGACTAGAATAATAATCAACACAAGACAGAATATTGTGGAATATTTAATGACATGGAATGACTTCTATTGTCTACAAAGGTGAAGAACAAAAGATGTCAAGTCCTTAGTCATTATAAAAATGATGCTTAATCATCTCTTTGGGTCTTGCAAATGAATTGGTGAACAACTTTGTGACAGACCTTTGGGTCAAGATCCATTCAACGATATAAAACAATTGCATTGAATGGTTGAATAGGGAGAGTTCTCAGGAGAGTGTTGTTGAGTGCCTACACTTTCATCATTTGCATGACAAGGGTGTCCCATGAATCAAGTACAGTCTAGAAGGTAATTGAGGTGGAGTTGTGCTGAAGGGACCCTGATCAAGAGTTGAGAGGCACCAGTGGAGAGGTTGTGGGTTGCACCACCAGGGGCAGAGACTGGAAGTGGTGGCTGAAAGGAGTCAGCAGGGGGGGCCACATTGCTTGTTCCTTAAGACATAATTGGGCATGCAAAATGGGAAATCACCATGGATCTCTCAATAGAAATCTTTCAGGGATAGAGCTGGTTGTGAACATTCTGTAACGTCAGGTTAAATAGGGCCTTCTCTGTTCTTCGTCTCTCTTTCATGCCTTTCTTCCCCCAGGTAGACATACTAATAAGCTTCCTTTCCGGTTTGAAGCAGGGCTGAGGTGGGGAAGAAGAGAAAATCAGAGTTTTGACTATTGCATGGATGTGGACAACCTAATTTTATTGAAATAATGATGTAGTGGCCAGGGCTGATGTCTAGCTGACATGTACTGGTGTGGTTGCACTGGTTATTAAAATATTAAAATAACTTAATACTTGTTGGTAACCAGCCCCGATCCCAGGCCCCTTGATTGCCTCCCCTTGGGCCTGGAAACCCTGTGGGCACTGCTATTCCTCCTTCCCAGCCCCTCCACACACGTCCTATCCCTGGAGACCAGTGTCCCCGCAGTGAGGCTGATGCTCCGGTGGGCTATACCCAATGTCTCTGATTTCACAGCCAGACTTCCTGGGATTGTCCTCATGTGGTCCTTATGGGAACAGTAACTTCCTCAATTGTCACCTTTTTTAAATGTCACCCAAGAGGAAATTAAGAACTGGCTCAAGTTTTATGCAAAGTACTTCCCCAAAACTGGCCTCAAAAGCACTTTTGTTAGGACGTTTTTGAGAAAAAAAATATATGATGCTTTATGATTTTATTCTACTTTTTCAATGTCACATTTACAAATGTTTATAATGAAGTTAAAAGGGTGAGACAGAAAACCAGGCAACTCTGTACTGATTTTTGTAATATAATCCATCTCAAAATCTACCATTAGAAGTGTAAATATTTAAATAGTTAATTGTAACCATTTCCAGAAGATGGTAACGTGGCTAACTTTTAAACTTTTATTTATTAGTATTTCTTAAGTTTTATAAAAAATAGTACTCTTTTGACTATTACTGTTTTGAATGAGAGGAATAAAATAATACAAGCAATTAAATGAGATTTTGTATTTTTCCTTCACATACCTTGACCTACGTTTAAAATGCAAGCCTCTCACCTGCCCCCACAACTCCATATCCCCACCTCTGACTCTATGCGGTCAGAGTTGGTGCATCCCAGTGCCTTGAAGAGTGTCTGACACATTTGCTGTTGGAATTACTTGAAACATTTCACTTAGCCAGGATCTTAGTAAAGTATAAATGATGTTAAGATGTGTCTCCCCAAGTAGGAAGACACAGAGCAGGCTCTCTGTGGGGACAGTAGGAGGGACTGACCCTATGTGCCCACTGCCTCCCCAAGGCTTCCCCAACTTTTGTTTGATGATTTTTCCTAATCGGGAACACGACATTACATTCATCCAGACCTTGAACCTGTCTTATTAGATTTATTCCTAGCTATTTTTTTGTTTTCCTGACATTGCAAATAGAACCCTTTCCCTTATTTCAATTTTCTGGTTGATTATTTCCATTGTAAAGGAAAGTTACTTTGTAAAATTTACCTGTTTCTACCCACATGATAAAATTTTCTTATTAGTTTCGATGGTGAATTTATTATTATTATTATTACTATACTTTAAGTTCTGGGATACATGTGCAGAACATGCAGTTTTGTTACATAGGTGTACACATGCCGTGGTGGTTTGCCACACCAATCAACCCGTCATCTACATTAGATATTTCTCCTAATGCTATCCCTCCCCGAGCCCCCTACCCTCCAATGGGCCCCAGGGTGTGATGTTCTCCTCCCTGTGTCCATTTGTTCCCATTGTTCAACACCCTCTTATGAGTGAGAACATGCAGTATTTGGTTTTCTGTTCTTGTGTTAGTTTGCTGAGAATGATGGTTTCCAGCTTCATCCATGTCCCTGCAAAGGACATAAACTCATCCTTTTTTATGGCTGCATATTATTCCATAATGTATATGTGCCACATTTCCTTTATCCAATCTATCATTGACGCATATTTGGATTGGTTCCAAGTCTTTGCTATTGTACACAGTGCCACAGTGAACACACATGTGCATGTGTCTTTATCGTAGAATGATTTTTGTTGAGAGATGAGGATTCAGTTTCATTCCTCTACATGTAACTTGGCAGTTTTCCCATCACTATTTATTGAATAGCGTGTCCTTTCCACAGTTTATGTTTTCGTTTGCTTTGCTGAAGATCAGTTGGCTGTAAGTAACTTGGCTTTACTTCTGGATTTTCTATTCTATTCCATTGGTCTACTTTTATACTAGTACTATGCTGTTTTGCTGATTTTAGCCTTGTAGTATAATTTGAAGTTGGGTAATGTGATTCCTCCAGATTTGTTCTTTTTGTTTAGTATTGGTTTGGCTACACAGATTCTTTGTAGGTTCCATATCAATTTTAAGATTGTTTTCTCTAGTTCTATAAAGAATGGTGGTGGTATCTTGCTGGGAATTGCATTGAATCTGTTGATTGCTTTGGACAGTATGGTCATTTTTGCAATTTTTATTCTACCCATCCAGGAGCATGGGATATGTTTTCATTTGTTTGTGTCATCTATGAATCTTTCAGCAATGTTTTGTAGTTTTCCTTGTAGAGCTCTTTCACTTCCTTGGTTAAATATATTCTTAAGTATTTTGTTTTATTCTTTGTAGGTGTAAAAGGGCTTGAATTCTTAATTTGATTCTCAGCTTGGTCACTGTTGGTGTATAGCAGTGTTAACTGATTTATGTACATTTATTTTGTATCCTGAGACTTTATTGAATTCATTTATTAGGTCTAGGGCTTTTCAGATAAATCTTTTATAGGTATCATCAGTGAACAGCAACAGTTTAACTTCCTCTTTTCCAATTTGGATGCCCTTTATTTCTTTCTTCTGTCTGATTGCTCTGGCCAACACTTCCAGTACTATGTTAAGTGGAAGCAGTAAAAGTGGGCATCCCTGTCTTGTTCCAGTTCTCGGGGAAATACTTTCAACTTTTCCCTATTTGGTATGATGTTGGCTGTGGGTGCATCATATATGGCTTTTATTACTTTAAGGTATGTCCCTTCTATTCCTATTTTGTTGAAGGTTTTTAGTATAAAGGGATGCTGGGTTTATATATAATAATAAAAGGATTAAGCCAACAGGAAGATATTATAATCTTAAATCTATATGCACCTAACACTGGAGCTCCAAGATTTGTAAAACAATTACTACTAGAACTAAGAAATGAGATAGTAGCATGAGTATAGAGGGGTACTTCAATACTCTAATGACAACACTAGACAGGTCATCAAGACAGAAAGTCAACAAAGAAATAATGGACTTAAACTATACCCTAGAACAAATGGACTTAACAAATATTTGCAGAACTTTTTCCCCAAGAAGTGCAGGATATACATTTTTTTCATCAGCACATGAAACATTTTCCATGATAGACCTATGATAGGTCACAAAAGAAATCTAAAAAAATTTAAGAAAATTGAAAACATATCAAGTATTTTCTCAGACTATAGTGGAATAAAACTGAAAATAACTCCAAAAAGAACACTTGAAACTATACAGATACATGGAATTAAATAATCTGTTCTTGAATGGTTTGGTGGTCAACAATGAAATAAAGATAGAAATTAAAAATCCTTTGAAATGAATGAGAACAGTGGCACAACTTATCAAAACTTCTGGGATACAGCAAAAGTGGTGCTATAAGGAAAGTTTATAGCACTAAATGCCTATGTCAGAAAGTCTGAAAGAGTGCAAATAGAAAACCTAATGTCATACCTCAAGGGACTAGAGAAACAAGAACAAACTAAACCCAAACACAGCAGAATAAAAGAAATAACAAAGATCAGAGCAGAACTAAATGAAATTGAAACAAGAAATACAAAAGATAAATGAAACAAAAGCTGCTTCCTTGAAAAGATAAAAAAAAGTGATAGATCATTAGTGAAATTAACCAAGAAAAGAAAAGATTCATATAAGCTCAATTAGAAATGAACCTGGAGATAGTATAGCTGATATCACAGAAATACACAAGATCATTCAAGGCTACTATTATTTGTGAAAAACAGTTTGCTTTGGCAGGTACAGTATTCTTAGTTGGCAGAGTTTTTATTCTTCGAGATTTTAAATATACCATCCTACTTTCTCCTGGCATGTAAGGTTTTTGCTAAGAAATATGCTGCTAGCCTTATTGGAATTCCCATATATGTGATTTCCATCTATTCTCTTGCTGCTTTTAGGATTATTTCTTTGTCTTTGATTTTTGATAGTTTGATTATAATATGTTTTATAATAGTCTTGTTTGATTAGAATCTGATTGGAGACCTTTGATCCTTATACCTTGATATTTATATCTTTCCCCAGGTTTAAGAAGTTTTCTGTGATTATTTCTTTAAACAATGTTTTACTAGGGGCTGGGTGTATGGGTGTTGGTCTGGAGGCTAGGGCTGTTAGGGTTGACCTTTGTCTGGGGGCTGCAGGTACTGGCCTGAAACTTAGTCCACAGGAGTCATCTTGGAGATGGGTCCACGGGGGCTAATCCAGTGCTGGAGTCTACCAGGATGGGACTGGGCTCTGGGTCTGCTGTAATGTGTGACTGCAGGGAGCAATCTGGAGGGTAGGCCTATGGGTGCCTGTTTAAAGATGAGAGCTATAGGGTTGGCCTGGTCTTGGGGTAGGTCTGAATCCTAGGGCCATGGGGATTAGTCTGGTGCTACAAGTAGTCCAGAGTCTTTGGCTGTCTGGCCCTGCAGTGGGCATGAAGCCTGAGTCTGTGGGGGATAGCCTATAACTGGGATTTGTCCAAAGCCTGGGGCTACTGATCAGCTACAGTTGGGCTACTACCCAAATTGTCCTTCCTATCTCTTCAGTGCTTCTTTTCTGTAATCTTCTACCAGGTTTCCTTAGTTCTTGTAAAGGTGGTTTTATGCATGGATCATTGTTCCAATTAATGTTTCTGCAGGGGAGCAAGTGCTAGAAAGTCCTATTCACCATCTTGCTTATAGCCTTTTGCCCCAAGCCTGAAGTTCTCTTTAATCACATGTTTTATGTTACCTCTTTCTTGTCTCCAGGCATTTGGAAACAATTTCTAAGAGATACCTTTTTTGGCTGGGTATGTGATTTTTGTGAACCTATGCTGTTCTAACTAATTCTAACTCCTGAGGCAAGAAAGGCCCAAATGCCTCTAACTGGATCCATGGTTGTATTGTGCTTTATTTCGAGGACTTGTGGGAAGTTTAATGCTATTATTCACCAGTTTTATTTCTATTTTACCTCCTATTTTTCTTATTCTTTGCATGGATTTGTGGAGGCATTTTCCTGACTTTTTCACTGTGGGCTGTGTTGTAGTCACCTTGGATCAATCTCTGGCCCTTTGGTCATTGTGTGCTTTGAGTCTACATGGTGAGTCCCAGTTTTATTTCATGCATGAGCTTCCTTGACAGAAAATCATTGTGCCTTATTTCCTTGCTTCATGCTTGGAAGACATGGATTTGGCCTTCATATTCCTGACTGGATGCTTTAAATGAGTCAGATGCATCTGCCTTAAACAGGTATTGACTAAGAAGAAATAAGGGAATAATCTGTAAAGCTCAACCCAAAATGAAGTCTTTGTTCTTGCTAGTAGCATATTATTTATTTACACGGATTGAGATTTTCCGGTACATGTTTAAGAAGTTAATCTCAATTTGGATGTGATTAGTAATAAGAATTTCAAATCTATATTTCATCTGAGTTTCTTGCAGTATGTTTGTTGTTTGTTTGGGATACTAAAACAATTATTTTATTGTAGCATATTGAATACTTTGACCATATTCCTTCTTACTTAAAGCAACACATATAATAACAGCTATGAGAATCTCAAGCATATTGAAATATTTTTAATATCATTGTGAATGTAGAAAGATAAAATTATAGTGCTCAAAAAATATCTTAAAATTCTAGTCTAATATCCTCATTTAGAGAAAGAAACAGGCCCAGAAATGTAAAAGCAAGCAAATAAAATTAGTGGTATCGCCAGAATTAGGTACTTTGTTTATGAAAATATTTAGTCATTTTTGAGGTAAGGTAGGACTGGTGGGGCATACAGGGACATTGTTGTCATAAAACTGAAGAACCTACCAAGGAAAAAATGCCTCTAGGGGTCTCTGCTTATTCAGTTCTAAAAAAATACCCATGGTATATTTGGTTGGCCAATAACATATACGTGGATTGTAATTGGTAAATGTTTTGGCATTTCTTTTTCTCTGTTCTTTCTCTTCCTTCTCCACATCTATCCCAAGGCACAGGCATTTTATTTTGCATTTTGGACCTGCTGTCTATTTGACGGTGTTCTCTCTTGATTTATTTATTATTGTGTTTGTAAAGAAGGGGGAAATTTTGAAGCATGAACTTGCATGTTATCTTGATTTTGAGGTCTTCTGGCCCAGTGTGGAAAAAGTTAAAATAATCTGGCATATGTTTATATATATTTAAGTGTCTCAATTGGCTTCATTTGTGCAATGAGGTCCCAAGATCCTCTGAAACTCCTACATACATACAGGAAAGAAAAGTATCTGCTGATTTAACTAAAAACTCCTCCTGGCCTTCCCTGTGAAACTCAGGTGAAAACTCCAGCCAATAGAATTGCAACAGAGTCATTCTGTTACACCAACCAGCCTGTGAGATCACAGGACGAAAAAATACTGCAGCAGGATATGCAGTTGGGAAGATCTTCCTGCCCACAAGAAAATTTTAGAAAAGTGAAATTAATCATTTTTATCTTTTCACAGAATTTGCTAAGAAATTAAATTCAAATTAACACACTCATAGTTTTTGCCTACCATATTCAAAACAAAACACTGGTGCTTATAAGAGATGTGGTCTTTTACAGGACACAGTTACCATAAGGCAGCCACACCAGCAGGCTGAGTACTTATGTTAATGATGAACCTATTATGCTCCTTCCCCATGAAAACAGATCCGGACCCTCACCTCCCCACCTACTACTGTCAGAGGCTCCTGGAATTTCCCTCTCTCACCCCCACCCTTCGCCACCTTTGTGAATGTTCCTCAATCTGACTCCATCTTCCATCAGTCTTCTCCTCTTCAAACCCTTTCTCTGTGCTCTCTGGAATTCCTGATCAGTATAGTTTCCATATAGACATACTTTACTTAAACCTTCTCTTCCATTTCTTGCCTTAATTGAAAATTGGTCCCACTCTATTCATCATCCTCCATCCAATTCCATATGCCTCATTACTACTTCCAAATCACTTCTTCTTTATCTGCCTTTGAAAAGCCTAGTGACTCTGATGTTTGTGACACTGGTAATATTACCCTCATTGTGTTAGGGCTTCCCAGAGAAACAGAGCCAATAGGACACACACACACACACACACACACACACACACAATGTATTTATAATTAAATAAGAAAGATATACAGATGACAAATCCTCATTTCCATAATTTGTCTTGTGATTGTAGCTAGTGTTTATAATTAGCTTCTTCCTTTACCAGTTCTGTATTCCTATTTCCTCTAGTAAGCCCTCCAGCACTTCATGGCTTTTTGCCTTATGCAGTGGCCCAAACCTTCATTCCTGAAGGGTCTAGGCCATGAGTGTTCCTGCCTGGATTGGTTTGTTGTAGTTTTCCATCACCAGGCATGATAATATTAAAAGGTGTCTCGAGGGATCTCCTGTATTCTAGACATATCCTTCATTGGTAGTCAGAATTAATCACCCCAACCAGCACGATGACTCCCTTCTTTGCCTGTTGAGTCAGAGGCACAAGTAACCCCAAGTGGCCAGGTGACAGTCTTAACTTCCAGTTCAGTAGAGTCATTGTTGTGTCTGCTGGTGGGGCATTCATCCCTCTGTTAGTACAACCTCTAGGCCAGCAAAACATAAGATTGTGGGAAGAGGAAGTCAATAATGAGTTACTAGGGGTAATAGTGAGTGGTTTTCCAATGCAATGAAGTCTTTGGCCCTGAAATTAATGGAGGCTTAGAATCTTCTTTCTTGTGTCTGTAAGACAGAGACTCAGGAAAGCTGGTGGTATAGTTCTAGTCTGACTCCAAAAGCCTGAGAATCAGGAGCCCTGATGGTGTAAGTCCTAGTTCAAGGACAGAAGCCAAGCAATGTCCTGGCTCGAGCAGTCAGGCAGAGAAAGAGAGAGGCAGAATTCTCACTTCCTCTGCCATTTTTGTTCTTTTCAGGTCCTCAGTGGATTGGATGGGGCCTACTGACATTTGAGGAGGGCAATCTGCCTTACTCAGTCCACCAATTCAAAAAGTTAAAGAGATATTTACCTCTTTGAAAACACCCCTCACAGATATGGCCAGAAATGTTTAACCCACTATCTGGGCATCCCCTGGCTCAGTCAAGGTAACACATGACATTAAGCATCACACTCATCCTCCTTCCTTCGATCTGCTTTCTCACTGTCCCTCAGCAACTGGAGCCGTTAGCACCTCTCCACTTCACCTCTCATCTTATCTCTCAGAACCACATTTAAAATGTTGTTCTACACATTACATGTCTTTATGAAAATCAGTATGCAGAGCTATGAAGAAAAAAAATTATCAGAGAAGTCTAAAACAAACTGTGAAATTTAAAATTTAAGAAGTTATATGAATTGTGGATTAAACAACAAAATTCACTTAAAGTATTTCCATGATTAAAAGAGATTGCTTGATTATGTTGCATTTAAATAATTACTGTTCTTTAGTTTTTATTTTAATCAGGACAATTTACATTAAGCATTGGTAAAGCAATTTCAAAATTTCTGTACATTAAAACAACAAAAGATTATTTCTCATGCATGCTAGATGTCCAGTAAGGATGGAGCGGTCTGTTTCACACGGACACACGATTCTAGGCTGACAAGGGCTCTATCCTCTTGTCACTGCAGCTGGTAGAATTTGTGGCCTTTTTGGTCACTGCAGCAGGAGGAAGAGACCAGAGAACCACACTGGGACTTTGACTGCATCCACTTTACTTTTGCTCACATTTCATTGGTCAGAACTAGTTATGAAGCCCTGCCTAATGCCGAGGACTGGGAAATGCAGGCTTGCCTACGCACAAGCATCACTACTGTCCAGTACACTCTTGTTAAACATCTCTGATGTTCTGTGGAGTCCTATCATGACACATGAGAACATGTGTGTCATAGTAAGACTCCACATACAGGTGTAAAGGAGAAACGTGAGTTGATCAGTGAAATGAAGATGAAAGACAGGGTGAATGTCAGAGCCTGAAGTTGAAGGTCAAGACTGTGATATCAGCAAGCAAGTGGAAAGAACACTTTCCCGGTGGAGGCATGTGCGGAGGCTTTGATGGGTAACCGGAGGTTTTAGAACAGTTCTGTGAGCAGTTCTCCTTTGCAGTATGGAGCATCTGCACTGAGGAATGATGAGCCATGAGGCCAGGAACGGGAGGATGGGTGAGGTGGAGAGGAATTTGGTGGCAGAGTTGAAAGTCAGGCCAAGGAGGTGAGATTTGTGGGAGTGACCATGAGGGAGCCACTGTGTCTTCTGAGCAGGGGAGCAAGAAGCTAAGAACCATGTTTGGGAGACAGAGACAACATTGAAGGGAATGGTCTGCATTCATCATGCCTATGACATGTTATAATTTTTTAACCACTTAATGAGTTTTTAAGAATATCAATGAGAGGCCAGGGGCAGTGGCTCACGCCTGTAATTGCAGCACTTTGGGACGCCCAGGCAGGTAGATCACAAGGTCAGGAGTACGAGACCAGCCTGGCCAAGATGGTGAAATCCCGCCTCTACTAAAAATACAAAAATTAGCCAGTGCAGTGGCACACGTGTGTATTCCCAGCTACTCGGGAGACTGAGAAAGGAAAATCGCTTGAACCCGGGAGGTGGAGGTTGCAGTGAGCCGAGATCGTGCCATTGCACTCCAGCCTGTGTGACAGAGTGAGACTCCATCTCAAAAAAAAAAAAAAAAGAATATCAATGAGAAAATATTTGCCAGGTACTTTGAGAACTTCAGATCATTACTACAAAGTGTGGTTTTTGGTGTTCTTTTGAAGACTGTGTGTTGCCATTTGGGATTTTAAAAGGTCTAATCTGCATGTGACTTTCACAGATGTATTGCAACAATATTTTAAAGGTAGAACTCACATTTGTGTTATACACTTTGTAGGGTAAATATTTCCCTGGTATTTTTGTTTGTGTTTGGAGGAGGGTTATTTCATTTCTATATTTCATTCATTTGCTGGACAGTTCTGTATTCACAGAAATGCTGGTTATTTCTTTTTGTAAGCACTTTAGGCCAATTGAAATCTGTTTGAATGTATTTGTATACTTATATAAAAATAGAAAATAGCTCCACTATCTGGGCTGATATATTTTTACCCTCTGGTTTTGAAAGTGAAGAAACAGGAAGAAAAAACAGAAAATAGAATGAGAGAAAGTTGGTTAAGACAAGCTATAAGAGTTTTTAATTATTGATAGATAAATTGAATTCAGTCTTCGAACATCTCTTAACGGACCTCAAAACAAACTAGGAATGGCCTGGTTAATAATTCTCTACTGGGTTTTCATTTATGCTATGCTTGGTATTACTAATAATTTGTGCTAGCTTATTGATTTATGTATGGTTTATTTTCTCTGTGCCAAAAGACATAAATTTGAAAAATGACAGGTATGAATTAGAGATGCATATTGTATCTGGGAACACTGCAAAACTCTCTGGTCCAAGTAAGAATCAAGCCTTTTTGTCTGCTTATCGTTAGCATGATGCTCAGACCCATTCATCTAACTAGATCTAGCTTTTTGACTTAGCTCCATATCAATGATTTTTGCTTTATCAGAAGTAAATGAAAGATTGAAAAAAAGGAAAAGAGGTAGACTGGCACAGAATAAAGATTAATGCATTATGATTCTCTATTGATTTTTAGAGGGGACATGATAAACATGGTAATAATTTAAATTTATTAAGATCAGTACAAATGCATCACCAAAAAACATATAAAGGAAGAAACAGAGTAGAGCTAGATGGGAATTCACATTTTCCCATGAGTAGTGCCACGTATGGGTTTTGTTGGGTTACATTTTATAATACATTTGCTGAGGTCTATTTTTGTGATCTGTGAGTATGCACTGCGGTGGTGGCAGTAAAATACATCAGTGGGGATTTTCCCACAAAGCCCTTGATCTGTGTGGGGTATATCACAGCTGCATAGTAAATACTGGTGATTGATTTCATTGATGAGAAATAAAGTGAACTGATAAATATTTTCTCTGTGTACGTGCGATAGACAGAATTCATGAAGTGACTCCGTGATTTCACATCTGAATCCCCCAGAGCCTGTGAGCACAGGGAATCCCATGACTATGTTTTGTCACATGGCATAGCTGACCATAGAGTCGGGAGACTATCTGGTGGGCCTCATCTGATCACACAATTTAAAAGCAGAGAGTTTTCTTTGACTGGTAGGAGAAGTCAGAGAGATTCAGAGTGTGAGAATAATGCAGTGTGTACTGCTGTTCAGAAATGGAGGGAGCTCAGACAGCAGGAATGAGGGTGGCCTGAAGGGTGTAAGACAAGCCCTAGCAGCCAACAAGGACACCAGGACCTCAGTCCTCCAATGCCAGGAACTTAATTCTGCCAATAGCAGGAAACAGCTTGGAAGAGGAGCGCGGGGTCTAGGGAAGAACACACTAACTTACATCTTTATTTCAGCCTCGTGAGACTCTGAGCAGACAGTCCAGCCACCTCATCCTGGAATTCTTGCCATTATCACACAGGTCTATGAAATACCAAAACCCTGTGTCAGCTTCTGTATTGAATAAACTGAAGAAACTTCTCATCTTTGCTTTCCTTCTCCAATTTCCTCTCCCCGCCCCCACAGTATCATTGTCTATGGAAGACATATTAAATTTCTCTTTAAAACAACATTGTTTTGAAATATAAAAAACAGCATATGCCAACCCTTTTTTTTTAACAATAAGAAGTGCTATACCCAGAGATTTTTTTAAAAAGTGATATTATCCTGCTTAGCTCACAAAAACGTTTTAGTTATTTGGGCTGTTAAATTTTGCCTGTCACATTCAGTAAATCAATTAGGTTCTTAAGAAATCCCCTGCAGATAGGTTGAAGAGGTCATAACCCAGAAGGAAATAAGCCTTTACTCCTAAGACCATCAGTGCTTCTGATGAGAAAAGTGGCTGACAGATAAGGTGGGAAGGTTGGCCTTACCTCATGGGGTGGTTCTGCAGCTCTTGCCCATCCCTGATGGTTTTGGATAGCAAGGAAAGCGTATTCAATTTTTTGGCTCCTTCTTTTAAAAAAGCAGTGGAAGCTTGTAATCAAAGACAGTCATGTTGGGGTTCAGTAAGACTCACCCCATTGCATTCATCACACTCACCAACCAAAGGGAGAAGGCCTCTTCCTGAGTCTCCTGCTTGAGGAACATGGCTGGAAAAGTAGGGAGAATGGAAGTAGATGCCAAAAAAAAAAAAAAAAGAGAGAGTGAGAGAGAAAAAGAAATGCTTCTTTGTTCTTTGTTTGGTGAACCTAAACACTTAATTTAATATGCGCATTTAAGTGGGGAAAGCATTTGCCCATTTTTAAATTCTATAGTTAATTCAGGAGCCTCCAGAACAGGCTTATGGTTTGGGGCGCCCTTTCATGATGACAAGAGTATTCTTTATTTGCCAGTGTCTTCCTACTTCACCAATTACTTTCTCATGGGATGCACTTGTTTCTCACCCATGAAATTGTTAGAGGTTTTGCTAGCTTTTCAGTCTTGAGATTAGAAGAGGCTTTAATGTGTTGGAAGCACAACTGCATTTTTGATTCATGAATTTCCTATTCAGTGTCCTGACTCTTCTAGAGCATGTTGAACAATGGAGAGCTCCCTGCCTTTTGTAACTCTGGAGAGTTCAAGTTAATCCATTTACTGTTTGGTAGAAAATATAGCCTTTTGAGAATATTTTCTTACTTTCCATTTTATCTTTTAACTGTCTTCACCAACGATGGAAAATGGCACCAACCTAAGTCATCCCTGTTAAGAGTTCAGGACCATCATCTCCCAAGGCTTGGAGTGTCTGGTTCCCTCTAGCCAACGTGCAACAATATTTCAAACAGGGATTGTTTGAGATTGACAGTAACTGTATGCAAAATTGTCTTCCTAAATATATGCAGTGGTTTTAGAAATAAATATCTACATCTTCTTTGAGTAACTGGGCTAACTGATGAAATCATCCTAAGTATTCTGCCTCACCTTCGAAAGGTAATTTACAAAGTTTGGGATTAATGTTGAAATGGGAAATCAACCCAGGCTCGATGCAAAAAAGCAGAGCTCACTGCCTGAAAACGTGAGGCTATTCAATGGTTGTAAAAAAATAAAAAATATCAATGAAGGTGGGCTGAGAGGGGCCAGTGTCCAGGCAGCTCTGCTGTGGAAACTTTAGAATCAGGGTTATGGGAATGAGGAAGGAAAATGACTTGGGTATATTCCACAGAGGGAATCCTGTTTTCAGAAAATTATTTCATTGCTTTTTGCACTTGACTGTTTATACTGAAGAATAAAATAGTCACTTCAAGAGCGTTAGGGAAGCAGGAGCCTAGGAGAGCCAGCGTGACACCATTTTAACATCAACTCCATCTTAAAGCTAGCAGGGTACTTTCCTTGCCAGTCATGACTCATGGTCCCTAACGTGTTTACAGCTAAGGAAAGAGCTGGGTAATGCCTGCAAGGACAAACTCCTCCAACAACAGACAGTCCAGATGTCCCAATACCCATAACAATATATGCTTTCAAGATAATTATAGTTATGCTTTGATGTACTCACTAAAATGTCAAGGATAGTTTTCTTTAAGTCAGTAGAGTAATAAATTTCATCATTCTGTCAGCCCACCTGCACATAAATACAGTTTAGTTTATTCTTCACATAGACAAGACATCTATATAAGAAAAACTTAGAAGATGGAACATTCCTCTTCTTGCTTTCTGACGATACCTTACTCTGCTTACCCTGTAACTGAGAGGCTTTCAATAAACTCTCCCTTCCCACTTCACTCTGCAACTCACCTTGAATTCTTTCCTGTGCAAGATCCAAGAATGCTGTCTTGGGGTTTGTATCAAGATTCCTTTTCTGGTAGAAAAGAGGATACAAAAATTTAGCTACAACAAAAGTAGATATGGGTTATTTTTCCTAAAAATGAATCCACTTGTCTGTTGCCATTGACTTATCAGACTCTTGGAGGAATGGATCTGATGTCAAATGTCAAACAAGACTCAGAGGACCTAATCACTCACATTTTGGAAGCTGGCTCTCTTTGGAATATGGAATTTTAAAAGGCTTGAAACAGTACTCTTGAGTAATATGGAGAGTAGATGGATAACGGAAAGTAGATAGAATGATTTAGTTTTGTGCCGTTTCTCATCTTTCTTGCAGACGTTAAAAGATAAAATGGAAAGTGAGAAAATATTTTCAAAATAATTACTCTGTTTATATTCACACTATAACGTTTTCACAGTAATTACTCTTTTTATATTTCAGTGGAAAAGTTGGGATTGTGGAAAAAGGACTTGCCCCAGCTCCTGACAAGGAAGCAATGGCAATCTGTTAACACACCTTTAATTTTAGGTGTTTCTTCAAGTTTTGTTTTTGTTTTCACCTTTCTACACTCCTGCTTTCCCATGGGAATGGGTGTGGTCACTCACTTGTTTATGCAAATCTCATTCTTGTATCCAATTGTCACCTTCAGGAGTCTTGGGTGGTCCTAGTTAACCAGCTTCTTCAGGTGCAGCTGTTTCCCTTCTGTCCAGTCAACATCCACAGTGAGTCTTCAGCACTGCCTGAGGCTCTGGCAGGTCATTCTGGCAGTGATCTTATGAGATGGATAGTGGGAGCAGGCAGGTGGCATGGGCCAGATACAGTCAGGGTCAGATGACCACCTGATGGGGAGGGTCTTCATCCAGAGACCATTCTCAGTGTTTGGGGGCTTTGTCCTCCTTTTTTATTCCTGTATTTTATCTGGGTTCAGTCATTAGGTGTTTCTTTCATAGAGGAAGTTTAAGTAATTGCATAATGATAAGCTTTGTTTTAGGGTTCCTTAAAGTGGCATATGTGCTGAGGTGGCCTAGGCAATCAGGATTTTTAGGGCTTATTGTCACAGAGACCTGGTAATTCCCCAGCCAGGGCTGGAAATCCTCAGGCCGGGTTACATCACATTGCTAAGTGACACATAGTGAAGGCCCTGCGAGATGTTTGAGTGGGGTTTATGGCTGTCATTCATCTTATAGGCACGGTATGTTTCGTATTGCACATTCTTGGAGTAATCTAATCTTCTCATACAACAATCAGGTCAGATCACCGTTCGGCCTTTGCTGAGATGACTGCCCACCTGCTACTTGAAGTTGAGCCGTGTGTGGTGCTGTGATTACTCTTCCTTGCAAGAACAGCATTTTCTTTCTTTGGGGCTAATGATTGTTTGGGGGGCTATACTTTATATATTATTATTAATATTTATACCAAATTTTTCTTAACCTGGGCTTTCTCTAAAAACAGAGCTTAGTACAAAGGTATGTAGGTATTTAATTTTATTTGGGAAGTGATTGCAGGAAACAGTGATGTGAGGGCCTGGGGAACGTGACAGACAGAAGAAAAAAGCCAATTAAAAAATATAGAGGGGCTCACTTCTGCAGATAGGGCTCAATACAGCTGGAACTGCTTGAAGAACTACATGAAATGCATCCTCTTGCTGGCTACTATCCTCCCACAGAATCAGTTGTTTTGTTTCTTTGGAGTTAATGCCTTTCCACTCCCAGGTTATGTAGACCTGAGTGCTGTGAACTGAGAAATTTCAGTAAAGCTCATTGCAGAAAGTGTTCAGGGCAGTGTGGCCATGGCTGAAGTCAAAGGGGTTGAGAAGACATGAGATGTGACACAAGTAAGGGAAAGGCAGTTACCTTGAGCTGGGAAAGGGACCTGGTAATGCGACCCCTGACAATGTCCTTCACACAGTCCTTTCAGGTGTACCTAATAATCCCATCAATTCCTGAACTTTGAGAGTCGGACCATTTGGTATAACTCAAACCTCTTCTACATGTGATATAAACTACTAAATCAACAGCACAAATCCATCTTTTTTTCCCCAGATCTCCAAGTTCCTGTTTTCTCTTCTTTTATCCTTATGGGTTTATTAGGCTTTTTTTTTCCCCAAAGACAATACCTTATCGTCATTTTATTGGCATTTCAGGAGTAAATAGGATGAAAAGCATGCTTCCTATGTGCTCATATACTCTTGTGGGTTTTAAACCTTTTTAGAGAAAAGAACTTCTGTGTTATATGACTCTTAACATAGATCTTACATGAATAGGCCAAAAAGCTCAGTTTTGTCAACCTAATAATTAAATGTTAACCAAACAAAATCAGCCAGCTTGCTATAGAATTATTTTAATAGGGCATACACTATATGCTTTTCATTTTTATACATTTGCAGATATTTTACATAGAATTTTATATTCTTCCTATTCAGTTAACATTCTGTGTATTTCTTCTCTTTTCTACATGATTTAAAAAACATTATTCTACACCCCTCCTCTATCCTATTTTTAGTTTTTACATCAGCTCTCCCCTCCTACTTCTGAGTTTCCAATGTCCTTTATACCACACTATGCCTTTGCCTACTCATAGCTTAGCTTATTAGTGAAAATATGTGGCTTTTGTTTTCTATTCTGAGTTACTTTACATTTCAAATGGAATTGTTTCTCAGTTTCATTCACCTAATGCTCACTGTGAGTGTATAGAAATACAATTAATTGTTTAATATTGATTTTTATTCCTCAAAGTTGCTGAACTCATTAATTAGGTCTAATAGTTTTCTGGGGTATTCTTTTGGATTATATGTATACAGGACTTGAGTAATCTGTAACTGATGTTACAAATCTGTTGTACTCATTCAATACCTTTCCCTAGGCCCAATCACACATTAAACAAACACAGAGTTTCTTTTAGTTCCTGCTAAGCACTAAGTTTTCAGAATGAAAGGTGAGAAGATATGTTCTACAAGAAAAGGTTTTTTTAAACAAAAGTTTTATTGAGATATAATTTTACATTTCATAATATTCACCCATTTAAAGTATGTAATTTAATTTTTTTACTATATTCACAGTTTTGTAAAATCATTACCATTATTCAAGTTTAGAATATTTTTGTCTCCCTTAAAAGAAACCCCATGCTCATTAGCAGTCACCTGCTATTCTTCTCTCCTTCCCCAATTCACTAACCCCTCACCTCTCAGCCCTAAGTAACCACTAATCTACCTGCTTACTCTGAGCCTTTAATATAATGGGAACCATGCAATATATGGTCTTTTGTGACTGGCTTCTTTTACTTACTATGATGCTGTAAAGGTTCACCTATGTTGTAGCCTATAGTAATACTTTATTTCTTTTTAAGACAGAATAATCTTGCATTGTATTTATGTACCACATTTTATTTATCCATTCATCAGGATAAATGGACATTATGGACTTTTGGATTGTTTCCACTTCTGGCAATTATGAATAATGCTGCTATGAACATTCACGTACACTTTGTGTGTGTGAGTGTGTGTGTGTGTGAACGTTTCAGTTCTCTTGAGTATATACCTAATAGTGGAATTATTGAACCATATTGGAACTCTGTAGAAGAGGCTTTTGGTTACATGGATAAATTATGTAGCGGCGAAGTCTTGAGATTTTAGTGCACCCACCTCCTGAGGAGTGTACATTGTACCCAATATGTAGTTTTTTATCCCTCCTCCTTTTGAGCCTCCAATGTTCATTGTACCATTCTATATGCTTTTGCCTACCCATAGCTTAGCTTATAAGTGAGAACATATGGTATTTGGTTTTCCATTCCTAAGTTACTTCACATTTTTTTTATTGTTTTCTTAATTTCATTCACTGAATGTTCATTGCTAATATATATAAATAAAATTAATTTTTAATACGGATTTTTATCCTTCAAACTTGCCAAACTCATTAATTCTAATAGTTTTCTGGGGTGTTCTTTTGAACTATCTGTATACAAAACTCAGGTCATGTATAAGTAGAGATAGTTTTACTTCTTTTTCAATCTGGATATCTTTGTTACTTTTATTTGCTATCTCAGCTGACCCATCTCTAGGAGAGAAACTTTATTGTAAATTTTTTTATTAGAGAGATATCCTGTATATATTTTGCAACAGTATTTTTCAACTAATTATTCTTGTAGACATCTGTATATTTTCTACTTCTTTTTAGATCTCTTTTTGACTTATGGGAAATGAAACATGTTTATTAATTTCCATTTTTTTCTAAATATTTTTGATGTTTTTATTTTTCTCTAGATTAATGGTTTCCTTGTCAGAAAATATCTGTAGATTTTCTATCATTTGAAATTTGTTGAGACTTTATTTATGCTTCATTGTATGCTTCTTTTTTAATAAATGTTCTGTACATGCTTGAAAATGATGTGTATTTTGGCAGCATTTGATTGAATGACAGTTTTATGAGGTTCAAATCTTCTAAATCCTCACATAGTTTCTTCTATTAATTAATGATAAAAATGGTTAAAAAGAAAAATAATCAGAGTAGAGGATTTTCTTTGGAGTTCTAGAGATGTTTTTATTTATGAATGTTGATGTTAGGTAAGTAAATGTCTATGTATTGTAATTATTGTATCTTCCTAATAATAACCTGTCTACATTAGCATTTATGGTTAATATTTTTCTGGTATGCCTTTTCAGTTTTTAAATCTTTAACCCTTCTGTATCCTAATGTTTTATATACAGCTTCTGAACATAGCAGCAAGTTGGGTTTTGTGTTATTGTCTGTTCGTTTTAACTTTAAAATAAATAGTTTAGTCAATTTATGTTTAAAAAATTACCGATATATGTAGGTGTGCATTTTCCATTGTGTCTGTGTTCATAGTTTATCCATGTTCCATTTTCTCTTGTCTTCTCTTAGCTTATTTGTATGTTCTCATCTAATTTACTTCCTTGTAATTTAGAAGTTGTATACTAACTTTAAAATTTTTTATTCTAATAATTATAACATAGATACAATATCAATATCCATATTATTCAGAGAAACAGAACCAATAAGACACACATACACAGTCTGAAAGCCAGCAGTCTTGAGACCCAAGAAGAGTCCATTTTTCAGTTCAAGTCTGAAGGCGGTAAAAGACTCATATCCCAGTGATAGCAGTCAGGCATGAAGAGCTCCCTTGCTGGAGAAATGGTCAGCTTTTTTGTTCTGTTTAGGCCTTTAACTGATTGAATGCGGTCCATTCACATTAGGGAGGGCAGTTTGCCTTACTCAGTCTACTGATTCAAATGTTAATTTCATCTAGAAATACTCTCACCAACACATCCAGAATAATGTTTGACCAAATATCTAGGCATCCTGTGGCCTAGTCAAGTTGAACACATAAAACTGACCACTACAGACACTTAATTGATCAAAGTCTCAGTTAATTTGTATCTTTACCTCATACCAATTAATAAAAGGGCCTTCCAAGACTCTTTGACTTTATTTTCCTTCCTCTCTTTTTATGCTGCTATAATTATTAAAATTTCTTTTTTTTATCATTAAAGTTCTACAAGGTGGTTTTTCTTTCTATTTTTTATTGTGGTAAAATACACATAACATACTTTTTATCATTATAACCATTTGTGGGTATACAGTTCAGTAGCATTAAATATATTTACAATGTTATATAACTATCATTACTATCTACACCAAAAATTCACTATCCCCAACATAAACTTTGTACTCATTAATCAATTAGTATCCCTTTCTCCACTTCTTATCCTCTAGTAAGCTTGACTCTACTTTCTGTCTGTAAATTTGCCTACTCTAGGTACACTTACACTGGCTGTGTAACCATTTGGGATTTGTAGCCTGTGGAGGGAAGGTTTTCCCTTTGAACTTTTCACCTTGGGCAGGTCCAGTATTACTAAAGTTTCTTCATAATGGCATCCCTCATTTTATGAAATAAGTTATGTCTCAGTTTGTTTTCCATCCATTGGTTAATAAAAGAAGTACTGAAGAATAGAGATTTTTATCTGTGTCAACTTTAGTTGTTTCTCATTTTATACGACATAGTGTGGATCAGCTCAAGATGAATTTAAAGAAAGTTGTGAAGAATATATTTTTAAGCGTTTTTGAAAAGTTAGGTTATACACAAACTTATACAGAATAAGCTTATAAAATGTAATTTGGAACTACTTTCAAAACATATTTTAGTGGACTGATTAGTGGAAAGCTCTCTTTTAAGTTTATAAAGCTCTGGAAATTCTTCTGTATAAAAAATAAAAACTCAGCTAAGTTTTATGGATCTTTGTTGATGCTTGATTTCTCTCAAAAAGAAAATGGTATAAAAAAGTGAAATGGGTTCATTTTGTACCAGCTATCATCTTAAAATCAGAAAATAGTTCACTGTGAAACTGATATATTGGCAAAACAGAAGAGTTTCCATTTTTGATGATTTACCATGTTGACACATGTCATCTAAGAGTGGCTACATCCCAATGACGGGAAAGCGCTAAGTACAAACAATCATGGAATGATCTAGTGATCTCACTTGAAAAAAGTGTAGTGGTCTCATCCTAAAAAATATTTTTAAAACATCCTACTTTTCATTTCTGAAAAAAAAAAAAAAAAGCAGTTGACTCTAAACTCTTTAAGAAACCAAACAATCTGGGTGTTTGTTTCTATTATTTGATGTAAGGCAGAATCTTTTAGAAGGATTTAAACACTATTAAAGTCAGGAACAAACATGTAGGCACAAACACAACAGTATTTTTGGAGGATTAGATTTTATTTCGTCTATACTGAAGATACTGCTGTGGATAACTGACTGATCAATATAAGCTCAACTGGACTTTTGATTTTGTTAACAATGTACCTCAGTAAGTATTTAATATCCAACACATGTCATATATCCAATAACAGAGTTAAAAGATAGTTATATAACACAGAAGAGTGAGTATATCTGAAGAATGTTAAATTCTATGTTATAATTTTAAATGTTATCAGTGAGAATATCGTAAAAAAAACTTTATAGAAAAGTGAATAAATACATGAAAATCGTTCGTATCCTATATAACAATAAATGGTCATTTCTAACATATACAGGTCCTACCAGTCAGTACTAAAATTACAAATATTCATGTAGAAAAATGTTCAAATGATATAAACATGAAAAAAAATCCAAAAATGTCAGATAAAAGGTTTTCTTTTTTATTTTATAAACTTATTATTATTTTCTTTCCCTTACTTCTTTGGTATTTTCATCGAGCGACTTGGATTGAATGCTCATTTTATTTATTTTTGATTTCTCTAGTTACATAATAAATGCATTTAAGACTATGTATGAATAATTATCATAACACAAGTTTGACTAACTAGAAGCATTTATCTTAACTGCAAAGGTTAGAATAATCTAAGTACAGGACAGTTCTCTGGGTGGCCTTGGACCAACCCAGTTCTCTCCCCTTTCTCATTTGTAGTTCTCAAGAATAACTAGAATGTACTGGGAATGCAACACCCTGAGAGAAGGAGGAACTGGCTAGAACTACCCAGGCCCTGCTCCAGTCCCCTTGGAAACAGAATGTCTTTCAGTGCTTTGTCCAGGGGTAACTTCACCCTGGGCTATAAAACCCAAGGTGGGCTGCTTTTGGGGGTCCCTCAGCCGAGGTACAAGCATGCATGCACAGACAAGACTGCACCTCCCCCGAGCAGCTTTCCCCAGCCTTAGAGGACTAGCTGGCCATGAATCCCAGGTGCTGTGGACCCTTGCTGCCCATCTGTAAGTAACAAATCCACATATATAACTTGTGTGTGTTTGTGTTCCGTCTCAGCAGACTCAGCCAAGTTGGTAACCAGTGGGTAACCAGTGTCATACTATGCATATAACTGTATGTGTAAATATACAGATATTTTGATGTTTATCACATTGCAGCATCTTTCTTTCAAGTTAGTTATTAATTGTGTATTCCAGATCCAAGCTCTCTCCTGAGAGGCCTCTGGCATAACAGTGAAGTTTGCTCTGTAAGAGATTGAAGCCTCAGCTGGACACCGTAACCAAGCTTGTTAGGTATTGATTGTTCCAGCAGTGCTGAGAAAGAGAAGACCCCCAAGCCCTCAAGGCAGTCTCTTCATAACATAACACATTCTACTTTTTCCATAATTAAATCACTTCTTAACTTACCAGCTGACAGAAAATCACTACCAATACCATTCTGTTCAACTTACATATTCCACCAAACCACATATGGTTGAACATCAATAGGGAACCACCCAGAGTGATTTGAGAAAAAAAACCAAAACCAAATTCAGAAGGTCTTTACACTATTTAATTGTAACTGTGCTGAGTTAAATTATTAGAATGAGAAATTTTGTAACAGTTTATTTTGTAATATTTATTTACTTATTTATTGAGATGGAGTTTTGGTCTTGTAGCCTAGATTAGAGTGCAATAGCGTGATCTCAGCTCACTGCAACCTCCACCTCCAGGGTTCAAGCGATTCTCTTGCCTCAGCCTCCCAAGTAGCTTGAATTACAGATATGTGCCACCACACCCAGCTACTTTTTGTATTTTTAGTAGAGTCGGGGTTTCACCATGTTGGTCAGGCTGGTCTCGAACTCCTGACCTCAAGTGATCCACCCACATTGGCTTTCCAAAGTGCTGGGATTACAGGCATGAGCCACCGTGCCCAGGCAACAGTTTGTTTGCATCATGAGAATTTTGTATTGGTTTTCATAAACTAGCTTCTTTCATCTTAGATTCCCTGAAGTACGACGGGATGTATAAATAACATGTAAAAATAGTAGTAATAACAATTACTCCCTTAGGCTGCCGGCAGCAAGACATCTGAAATAAGCTCCTTTATATCATTTTTGAAAATCTCACAGGAAGAAAAGCTAAAATGATCCTATCATTAAAAAGTAGTTTGATTTTTCTTAGTAAATCTAGTGTGAGCAGTGTCCGCTCAGGTGTTAAGGTGTTGACATTCTGATTACTGATTGTCCTTATCTTCCTCTTCCCTCTCCCCATTCTTAAGTGGGAAAAAGAATTTAAAGAAAAAAATCAGGCCACTGAGAAGAAATAAGCTTGGCACCCCAGAGGGGCCAGTGTAGGTTTCAGGGTTTTGGGTCTGTGTAACATTTCTCCAGGTTTCTTCAGATGACAAGGAGAAAGGGCTGTGCAAAGAAAGGTAGCCTCGCGATCTGTGCTCCATACAGTATTAGATGGGCTTCGCTGGAGGAAGCCTAGAGAGACTGAACGCTGTGTTCGGAACAGAGTGGGAGTGTGTGGGCACGGCGGTGGTTCTTCCCCAACTCCTCAGAGAGTGCTCAGCTGCTCAGAGTGGATCACCGGAGGGAGACCGGCCAACAATAGTGACGATCCTCACATTGCTTGGCTCATTGACTCCTCTTGTCGGGCTGGGGAATGAGTGCTCAGGATGCCCAGTCACTGTTAGAAGTCTGCGGTGCTCAAAGCAGGTTTATTCTAATTTAGAAGATAAAGAATATGGGCCCTATTACGCCAGATAACTGCTGAATTGGAATGGAGGCAACTCATCCTTTTGCATAGGTATACACATGCCATGGTGGTTTGGTCGACCCATCAACCCATCACCTACATTAGATATTTCTCCTAATGCTATCCCTCCCCTACCCCCACACCCCGCAACAGGCCCTGGTGTGTGATGTTCCCCTCCCTTTGTCCATATATTCTCATTATTCAACTCACACTTATGAGTGAGAACATGAGGCATTTGGTTTTCTGTTCTTGTGTCAGTTTGCTGAGAATGATGGTTTCCAGCTTCATCCATGTCCCTGCAAAGGACATGAACTCATCCTTTTTTATGGCTGCATAGTATTCCGTGGTGTATATGTGCCCCATCTATCATTGATGAGCATTTGGGTTGGTTCCCAGTCTTTGCTATTGTAAGTAGTGCTGCAATAAACATTTGTGTGCATGTGTCTTTATAGCAGACTGATTTACAATCCTTTGGGTAAATACCCAGTAATGGGATTGCTGGGTCAAATGGTATCTCTGGTTCTAGGTCCTTGAGGAATCACCACACTGCCTTGCACAATGGTGGAACTAATTTATACTCCCACCAACAGTGTAAAAGTGTTCCTGTTTCTCCACA
>CAUYQU010045831.1:0-26086 GCA_963574635.1 Cheracebus regulus | reverse complement strand
TTTTTTTTTTCTCCGCACTCACATCACAGTAACAGTCATCGACACAGAAGACGTCTGTGAACAAATAAATAGTGGTTTCTCTCTACCACCAAGCAAGCAATTAATTCTTCAGTGGACACCAACTGGATGTCCCCCAACTCAATTCTGACACTATCTACCTAGAGATATGGTATGGTTTGGATCTGTGTGCCTGCCATATCTCACGTTGAATTGTAGTCCCCAGTGTTGGAGCCTCGTGGGAGGTGAGTTGACTATGGGGGTAGAGTTCTCATGAATGGTTTAATACCATCCCCTCAATGCCGTTCTAGTGATAATGAGTGAACAAGTATCAGGAGGTCTGGTTGTTTTAAAAAGTTGTGTAGCACCTCCTCGACTCTCTCTGTCTCGGTCCTGCTCCTGCCATTTAGATGCTTGCTCCTGCTTTGTCTTCCACCATGAGTAAAAGCTCCCTGAGGCCTCCGAGAAACAAATGTCACTAGGCTTTCTTATAGCCTGTGGAACCATGAGCCAATTAAACCTCTTTTCTTTTCTTTGTAAATTAAAAAAAAAAAAGAAATCACTTTCTTTGCTCGTCCATAAGAAGCAACTCCTCATCCATTCAGGTTTGGTCATGAGTTGGCAGCAATTCAATTAATATCCAAACTCTACTTCTAATCGTTATTCTCTTGTTTTCGCTACCATATCCCATTTACTTCCTCCACTGATATCTTGAACCCCTCAAAATTATTCATGAGGGTTGGAATCAACTTTTTCCACATTCCCGTTAATGATGCTTTAATCTCCTTGAAGGAATCATCACTGTTCTTAATGGCATCTAGAATGGTAAATCCGCTCTGCAAGGTTTTCTTTCCATTTACTTTGCCCAGATCCATCAGAGGAATCAAAACCTATGGCAGCTATAGCTTTATGAAATGTGTTAGTTAAATTATAAGACTTGGAAGTCAAAATGACTTACTGATTCATGAGCTGCAGAGTAGATGGTATGTTAGCAAACATGAAAACAACATTAATCTCTTTATACATCTTCATCAGAGCTTTTGGGTGACCAGATGCATTATTAATGGGCAGTAATCTTTTGAAAGGAGTCTTTTTTCTAAGTAGTCAGTCTCAACAGTGGGCTTAAAATGTTTGGTAAGCCATGCTGTCAACAGATGTGCTGTCATCTAGGCTTTGTTGTTCCACTTATGGAGCACAGGTAGAGTAGATTTAGCATAATTCTTAAGGGTCCTAGGATTTTCAGAATGGCAAATGAGCATTGGCTTCAACTTCAAGTGACCAGCTGCATTAAACTCTAGTAAGACAGCCTGTCCTTTGAAGCTTTGAAACCAGACATTGACTTCTCTCTAGCTGTGAAAGTCCTACATGGCATCTGTTTCCAATAGAATTCTCTTTTGTCCACATTGAACATCTGTTGTTTAGTGTAGCCACCTTCATCAGTGATCTTAGCTACATATTTTGGATGACTTGCTGGATCACCTTGCACTTTTATGTTATAGAGGCAACTTCTTTTCTTAAGCCTCATGAACCAACCTCTGTTAACTTCAGCCTTTTCTTCTGCAGCTTCCTCACCTTTCTCAGCCTTCACAGATCGAAGAGAGTTAGGGCCTTACTCTGGATTAGGCTTTGTTTTAAGGTAATGTTGCAGCTAGTTTGATCTATCCGGACCACTAAAAACGTTCTCCATATCAGCAATAAGGCTGTTTGCTTTCTTGTCATTTGTATGTTCAACAGAATAGAATTTTAAAATTCCTTCAAGAACTTTTTCTTTGCATTCACAACTGGCTAACTTGTGCAAGAGGCCTAGCTTTCAGCTCGTTTTAACTTTTGGCGGGCCTTCTTCAGTAAGCTCAATCATTCTAGCTTTTGATTTAAAGCAAGAGATATGTGAGATTCTGCCTTTCACTTAAATGGTTAGAGGCCATTGTGGTTTTCCTAATAGGCCTGATTTCAGTATTGTTGTTTCTCAGACAATAGAGAGGCCTGAAGAGAGGGATAAAGATGGGGGAACAGCTGGTGGGTGAGGCAGTCAGAATACACACAACATTTATAGGTTAAGTTTGCCATCTTATGTGGGTGTGATTTGTGGTACTCCAAAACAATTATAGTAGTGACATCAAAGATCATTGATCATAGATCACTGTAACAGATATACCAATACTGAAAAAGTTTTAAATGTTGTATGAATTACCAAAATATGACACAGAGACATTAAGTGATCTTCATGCTGTTGGAAAGATGGTGCCAGTAGACTTGGTTGATGCAGGGTTGCCACAAAACCTTCTACTTGTGAAAAACACAGTATTTGTGAAGCAATGAAATAACTATTTTTATGACATATTGAAAGGAGACCTAGGCCAGGTGCAGTAGCTTACACCTCTAATCCCAGCACTTTGGGAGGACTGCTTAAGGCCAAGAGTTCAAGACCAGCCTGGACAACATAGTGAGACTCTCTCTGTCTACAAAAAAAGTGTTTGTTTGTTAGTTTTACAAAAGTGACCTATATAGTGGTTCCTCAAAAAATTAAACATAGAATTACCATAGGATCTAGCAGTTTCACTTCTGGGTATATGTACAAAGGAATTGAAAGTAGGGATTCAAGTGGTTATTTATACACCAATATTTAGGGGAACATTATTCATAATAACCAAATGGTAGAAACAACCTAAATGTTTATTAAGGGACAAATGGACAAACGAAATGTGGTCTATGCATACAATGTAATAGTATTCAGCTTTCAATAGGAATGAAATTCTCGTACATGCCACAAACATAGATGAACCTTGAAGACATTATATTACGTGATAAAAGGCAGACACAAATAGACAGATACTGTATTATTTTGAGCTACATACCAAGAACATTCAAATTCATAGAGTCATAAATTAGGATAATGGCTATCAGGAGCTGGGGGAAGGGGGCAACCTGGAGATATTGTTTAATGGTATAGATTTGCATTTTGGGTTGATGAAAATGTTCTGGAAATATGCAGTATGATGATGGTCGTACTTAATCCTGCTGAACTAGTATAAGTAGTGTGATTAAGTAAGTATACTACATATATTTAGTATACTTAGAAATGATTAAAATGGTAAATTTTACATTATGTATATATTTTACCACAATAAAAAAGGTGATCTAGAAATACCATACTACTATAAAAAAAAGATTATTTTTACTTTTTTCTTTAATTTTTTTTGTTGCTCAATCACTTCTCACCTGAAAGAAGTATTTCTAATATTGATACTGTCCTAATATTGAGAGATTTCCAAGAGTAAGGATAATTTTTTAAAAAATGCAGAGCAGTGTGTATATTATGCTACCTTTTGTGTAAACAATGGAGGATAAAATATATATTCATATTTGTTTTTGTTTGCATTAAGAAACATTACAAGGATAAATAAGCAATTAATAAAAGTTGTTACCTCCAAGGAGGCAAGGGAAGTGGTAGTGAGACATTTCAATATATATCCTTATATGCACTTTTGATTTTTGAACCATATAAATGTACTATCTAGTCAAAATAATTTTTTAACAGAGGACTTAAAATGAATTTATTCTAGAGTGGTCAACAATTGGAAGTCACAGAGAATGTAGTTTTTTTAAAGGTGTTGATTAAATATTGCTACTGTGACATCCACTTTCCCAAACAAGTGAGGTCCAGGAATCAGGGATCTGTGTGCCACTGTTAGGTGTTTCAAGAGCCTGGTTTAGATGCAGAAGTGGAATTCTACTTCCCCATCTACTTCAGGCTGCAAAGAGAATGTATTTTGTGTAGGGAATAAAGGCAAACTCTCTAAGTTCATCAATATCAAGGAGTCAGAAAGGAGACAGTCATTGTGCCCAGGGTGAGGTCTCTTACCAGAATCTAAGTCCTTAAAGGCTGGCCATGGCAATGGGGTCATTAAAAACAGTACTTACCAGAGCCAGAGAGCCTAAAGTGTTCATAATGGCAAATTCTCTAGATATAGCCCCGCATCCCTGCAAAATGAAACTTTCTCTTATCCCATCATTAATTAGGAGCATAGTATGTCTAACACTTACATCTGAAGCGAGAAGCAGGGCTGCATTGTATTTCTTAGGCAGTAGCAAGAGACAGCAGTTGAGTACTGCCTACTTGCTCTTCCCACAAAAAGGAGTAGGACTGTTGTGTCTTCCCTGATCATTTTCCTTCTGGCTCTTCCTTTCCCACCTAGACCCAACTGGAAATACAGATAGATCTCTGCGGCAGGCTGCAAAAAGTAGAAGGCCGGTTAGGGCCAGCCCAGCCCAGCCCATCCTAGCTCCTAACTTCTTAGCTATGTTCCAGGGTATATAGGTTAGAGGCAGAATCCAGGGAGTCACATCCTATAATGAACATAGATGACCAGAAAGAGCTGTGGTACAGAGCCAAAATGAGAGGACTGAAGAACTAGGAAATCTGCAATGGAAAATAGTAAAGAAATAGGAAACTCAGAAGTAGGCTAGAAAAATCCCAGAGTTGAATTTCAGGTGATTTTTACATGATTTCAGCGCAGGCACTCAAGGTACATTTTACTTACTTAAGTTTATTAAAATTGGCTGGGCACAGTGGCTCACGCCTGTAATCTCAGCACTTTGGGAGGCCAAGGTGGGCGGATCATCTGAGGTCAGCAGTTCGAGACCAGCCTGGCCAACGTGGAGCAACCCCGCCTCTACTAAAAATACAAAAATTAGCTGGATGTGGTGGCGCACACCTGTTAATCCCAGCTACTTGGGAGGCTGAGGCAGGGGAATTGCTTGAATCTTGGAGGCAGAGGTTGCATTGAGCTGAGATCATGACATTGCACTCTAGTCTGGGCAACAGAACAAGACTCTGTCTCAAAAAAAAAGAATTACTGAAGTTACTAGAATGGGTAAGCAGTTTATTTTTCTCTACCTCATTGTCCTATTTATAGGTCTGTCTTCCTTACCACACTGTGGGAATTGAAGACATGAATTTTAGCTGTAGTGGAAAAAGCATGGACTTGGCAATCAGGCAGATCTATTTAAGTACAAACCCCTTCTCTTTCTAGCTATTTGACTTTGGTCAGGTTATTTTTATCACATATAGCCTTGGGTTCTGTGTGTATCATAAAATTGTTCTAAGGATTAAGTGAGAGAAAAACATTTGTATGTAATACAAATATTTTCATATAGAAAATATTCAAGGGAAGGTTTCTGTTTCCCTTTTTGTATTTTCCACAGAGCTTTACATTTAAAAGGTATTCAAAATATTTATTAAATGGAGTATGTTTCTCTTTACCTATGAAATCTGAACCCTGGTTAAGGACAGCCTGAGGCAGGCATATTTCTAAGGCTTTTACCTTGAGCAATAATGTCATTGTTGCTAAATATTTTATCAGGCAGCTGTCTGTTATGTGCAAAGTGCTGTTTCCCCTTGCTGCTCTGATCTGTCTTTCCTCCACATCGTCAGAGTCCAGCTTAAAGCTTTTACTTTGTTAAGGCCTGTTCTTTTTTTTCTATTTACAAGACCTGTTCTTAACTTCAGTTTTTTTAAGTGGACTTGACATCATTCCCTTATATTCACTACTCTTCAAAAAACCCTCAACCACACACTCTAGGGATGGATAAGTATAGGGATTGTTAAATATCATTCCTTGTTTTGTCACGTATTTCTTGAGTACTAATACTGTGCTAGGGTAGATAATAAGCAGTATTAATACATGATTCCTGCTTCTCAAGGAACAATTTCTCTAGTAAAAAAAAAGATGCATGTACAAAAATGTAATTAATTATTTAGTGATATGATTTACTTTTGTTTACTATTTTACATTTTACCATTTAAAATCCTATTTTTAAAAAAACACATTCCTGCTTGCAGTCTCTGACAAGAAAGTAAAAAAAACAAAGCAAAGCAAAACAAAACAAAACAAATACACCCATACACATAGAAAAAGGATTGGAGGCCGGGTGCCATGGGTCACGCTTGTAATCCCAACACTTTGGGAGGCCGCGGAGGGAGGATCACAAGGTCAGGAGATTGAGACCATCCTGGCTAACATGGTGAAACTCCATCTCTACTGAAAATACAAAAAATTAGAAGGGTGTGGTGGCATGCGCCTGTAGTCCCAGTTACTTGGGAGGCTAAGGCAGGAGAATCGCTTGAACCCAGGTGGCGGAGGTTGCAGTGAGCCGAGATCACGCCATTGCACTCCAGCTTGGGAAACAAAGTGAGACTGTCTCAAGAAAAAGAAAAAGGAAAAGGATTGGAAAGATATGCACCAAGATTCTGACAGAGCTTATCCCTGAGTAGAGGTATTTGGGGTGGTGTTTTTTCTTTCATTTTGCTTACCTGTATTCTATAAATTTTCAGAAATGTCATTTTGAGGTTATAAGGCATTCATCATTTCCCCCTCCTTGCTAACATAACAGTGACCCCTCTCTTTCTCTTGCATTCAGCTTTTGCGAGAATTGAAGCACCCTAATGTGATTGCATTGCAGAAGGTGTTCCTTTCTCACAGTGACAGGAAGGTATGGCTGCTGTTTGATTATGCAGAGCATGACTTGTGGGTAAGTATAATCTCACTGTATTTCTAGAACTATTTTATATAGGTATGGAGCATATTTATGTAAAATATATATTGTTAATGCACAGAAAGGAAAGCTTGCTCTGTTAGCCATATTTCAAAATAAATATAAACATAAATGTTGAATTTGAAGAATTTAAGCAATAAACTAACATTTTACTGAGAAGATGGTATTTGTAATATTTAGAAATTTTACTTCAGAAAATTTTAATGAATGGGAGACTATACTTTTATGCAAGTAATTAATGGCAGTTTACTAATATGTGTAGTGAAAATTACTTTATTTTGTGATGCTCATAGTAGTTCAGATTTAACCAGATATGTACTTGTGAAATTTCTCTTTCCAAGTTAAGATCAGCCTCTTGAAACTTTTGCCATTTAAAACTGGCTGCACCAAACAGAAGTACATGTATGGCTTTGCAGATTTTAAGGATATTTTATCAATGTATGAAAGAAGCAAAAAATTCTTAATTTCTATCTTTTCAAATTAGGAATCAGAATATTTAAACACTTTATCTGAGGAACTGTTCAAAGTAACAAAATTCAAATCCAGCAATAAGTTCAAATTATGGATAATTAATTTAGCAACACCATACCTGGCTGATTTTTCAAAGTTTTTTTTATAGAGACAAGGTCTTGCCATCTTGCCCAGGCTGGTCTTGAATTCCTGGGCTCAAGCAATTGTCCTACTTTGGCCTCTCAAAGTGTTGAGATTACAGGCATGACTCGTCGCACCCAGCCTGTTTTGTTTGCTTGTTTGAAATAGGGTCTCACTCTATCCCCCAGGCTGGAATGCAATGGCACAATTACAGTTCACTGCAGCTTTGACCTCCTGGGCTCAAGTGATCTTCCTGCCTCAGCCTCCCAAGTAGCTAGGACCACAGGTGCTTGACCACAGCTGGCTAGTAAATTTTGATTCAATATAATGTGGTTTGTCATCTATATAAGATAAATATGGTGAGGAATAACTTTAACAGACTAAGGTCTTAAAGAAACTTTCAGAGTTTATGCTATTATAGCAGATATAGACAAGAACTTCCAGTGTGTTTTTCTCAATCCTTTTCATGGATATTCATAGACATATTCATAGACATTGTATTTTCCTCACTTTTCTCTATTCCCCTATACGTCAACCAAAGCTTACTTGATAGTGTATGTACTTTACTTTGAACATCAGTGACATTATGAAAGAAGATGTAGAACATTGGACTCGTCAGGTCCTGTAGAACTGAACTGTCCAACACCATATTTTAAAATAAATATAATCCTATATGTTGATTTTAAAGAATTTAAGGAATAAACTGATATTTTACTGAGAAAATAGTATTTGTAATATTTAAAAATTTCACTTCAGAAATATCTGAAGTGTACACATTGATTTTACCTTTCTTCTTTTTCTTCTTCTTTTTTTTTTTTTTGAGATGGAGTTTTGCCCAGGTTGGAGTGTAATGGCACAATATCAGCTCACTACAACCTCCGCCTCCCAGGTTCAAGTGATTCTCCTGCCTCAGCCTCCTGAGTAGCTAGGATTACTGACATATGCCACCACGCCCAGCTAATTTTGTATTTTTAGTAGAGATGGAATTTTCTCTATGTTGATCTTGAACTCCTGATCTCAGGTGATTCGCCTGCCATGGCCTCCCAAAGTGCTGGGATTACAGGTGTGAGCCACTACACCTGGCCTCTTTTTTTTTTTTTTTTAATGTAGCTGTTAAAAAGTTGAAAGTTATACATGTGGCTCCCAGTGTATTTCTACTGGAAATCACTGCTATAGTATAAACTCTAATTTTCTATTATTTCTTAAATCAATGTAATTACTGAACAGTTTAAAACAAAATAAGAAAGCTGTATAAATAGCTTAATCATTTTATATACCATTTGGTCTTTTTTTTTTTTTTTTTAAGGCAGAGTCTCGTTTTGTCACCCAGGCTGGAGTGCAGTGGTGTGATCTTGGCCTCAGCTCACTGCAGCCTCTGCGAGCCACCATGGTGGCCAGCACCATTTGGTCATTTTAAAGTTATTGTAACACTGTTGACAACTTCATCAGTATTGTTTGCGGAGAGTTTTGATGGCCCTCAGTGTCCATTTTATGTTTTGGACAGAGGCAGGAGTAGGATGGGGATGGAGGTGGTGGAGGTGGGAGCACTGGGGAGGCAGGTAGCATTTTTTCCCATTTAGTACAGTGTTTTTATAACCCACATTATAAGATGTGGATATAAAAATTTGAGTATGATGATCCAGTTGTATGTATTTCAGTGGGATTGAATTTCCCATTTTTTCTCTCTCCTCCTTTTTAGCAATTTCATATTTAATATTAATTCCCAGGAATATATTCAGATTTATTCTGTGCCAAACAAAGATGGAACTTTTTCAATAATTTAAATATACTTCTGATCAGTGATGTTATCCAAGTGTAGTAAGTGCCAACTTTTTATAGAATAGTGAAGATTTACAGTTTTTCTTTTTTTTAATCTTTCATTCTATCAGTAAGGAATATAATACTTTTTGTAGGCAGCTGTTTCAATATCAGTCCTTCTTACCTTTTAGTCCTATTTAATGAAAATCTTAGTGGTTTCAGTAAATTTAGTCCTTATGACCCCTCATTAACACAGTCACATTCACCCTCAAAATAGATTCAATTTTGGTTGAACTTATTATTCAAATTTTTTTCTTTGTGTCATTATTGGTCTTTAATAAGTAATTTTAAGATATAGAGCATTTATTATAGCATTGATTATATTTTATTGGCAAAGATATTATCAAAGACTATATTATGTTTCTTTTTTTAATTTTTAGCATATTATTAAGTTTCACCGTGCATCAAAAGCAAATAAAAAGCCCATGCAGTTGCCAAGATCTATGGTTAAATCATTACTTTACCAGATTCTTGATGGTATTCATTACCTCCATGCAAATTGGGTGCTTCACAGAGATTTGGTAAGTATTTTTCTTTTAAATTAATCAGTATGTTTTTCCCTCTCTTTTAAAAAATATATTTTCTTCTTGGTACCATTATAATAAAACATTAATTATAGAAAAACTTGAAGATATACATAAGCAAAAAAGAAGATAAAAATCACCCATAAACCTGTAATCAAAAGATTAACACTAGTAACATTTGGTGTGTATCATTCCATTATATTTATGCACAGCTGTAAAATATCAGTGTGATTTTTAACAAATGATTACTGTACAGTTTTGATGGAGTAGTCACATGTGAAACAAATACATTTCAATCCAATTTTTTCTGCATATTATTGCTCATCATTAGTAAAAACATAATTAATATTGAGTTCTCATTTTTCTTTCCCTTATGATCTAAACTGAAATAATGACATTGTACCTGGTAAAAAGAATGTTGTTATCAATATTAATAAACAGATGAATAAATAAATCTAACAGGTTGAATATGCTTATTAGGCAGATTGGCTGCAATTTATCATTTTATTTTACTTTTTCCCTATACATTTGACAAACATTTACTGATATGAAATTATATTGCTAGATACTCATCTTCACATTGTTGTCATTTTAGTTTATATTGATGAAGTTTCTTTTGTTCTTAAGATATGGTTATGGAATAGCTATAATCCTCATTTTCTTTTCAGTTTATCATTGGAGGTTTTATTTTGCCCCCACAAAGTGATTTCATGATCTTTTGTTTCTTAGGCTTTTGAAAATTATCAGGATATGGTAGGGATACATCTAGGTAAATTTTATTTTATTAACCGATGAGAGGTGTTTATTGTCGAAAGGATCTAGTTAGTATCCTCTGGGACCTTGTCAGTCAAGGCTACTCATCTAACTTGACCAGGTCTTGCTGTGACATTGTATAAATTGGGGTCAAATGATAGTGGCCACAAAAGGTGTATTTACCATATTAATGGAAGCATTTCTCTTTATAATTTTTAACTAAGATTCTTTGAGGCTTCCACATGTCCACTTTACTATTAGCTATGAATCAGCATGTTTTAAAGTGATTATTGGGCTGGGTGTGGTGCTCATGCCTGTTGTCCTTTGGAAGGCTGAGGTGGGTAGATCACTTGAGCTCAAGACTTCAACACCAGCCTGGGCAACATGGTAAAACCCCATCTCTACAAAGAGTACAAAAATTAGCCGGGCATGGTGCACTCCTGCGGTCCCAGCTATTTAAGCCTGAGGTGGGAGGATGGTTTGAGCCTGGGCAACTGAGCCAGACCCTATCTTAAAAAAAAAAGATTATTGGGTACACGATATTGTTCTAGATCATGCAAAGACCTCCTTCATAAATGGGCTTTTAAATTTTAATCTGCAATGCATTTAATGAAACTTATACAGGTTATATTTTTGAGGTTGTGTTCATGTTTGAGTGATCAGAATCTTTTATTGAAGATTAATTTATCTGAGCTCCTCTCTTGTTTCATAAAATTCTATATTTTGTTGTAAATAGCATAGCTTAACACATTTTATTCATGACACTGTCACCTGAATGTCTACTGATAGAAAATTTAGTATGCCCAGGACTCAGTTTTCTCCCATTCAGATTTGCTGCTGCTTTAGTGTCCTCTCTTTTGGTTGTGACACCACCCTCTTCCTAGCTTAGAAACTTCTTTTACCTCTTTGCAGACCCTTCTTTGCACTCCACATCCAGAACTTGTCAAGTTCTTTCAGTGTCATTTCTAAAATATGCCTTGCATTCATCTATTTTCATCTCTAGTCCTCATTCCTAGTTCAGGCTTTTATTATCTCTTTTTTGCATTGTGATACTACCCTCTATATTGTCTGTTGTCAACATTCTCTTTCCCTTCCAATCCACTTTGGACCCTCTGACCAGTTACTCAGCTCCTGCTCAAGAACTTTGAAATAGTTCCCAGTTGCTTACAGACTAAATATCTACTTCCTTATTTGGCTTTCAGAGTTTTACCAAATATAGCTTTAACTGCCTTTAAAATTTTTCTCTATCCCTGTCATCTTTCATGTATACTTTACTACTGAACTATGGATTGCTCCCTGTCTCCTCCTGGGATTTCCTGCCTTAATGGCTTTTATTTCTCTATCTTAAAACCCCTTAACCCTGTCTCAACATATTCAAATACAGTCTGTCTTTTAGGGTCCAACACAAATGCTAATGAAGACTTAACGTCATATCCATGTCTACTTGGAACGAATCTCTCCTTATTGTTGGTTCCTGTTGTATTGCATCTTTACTTACGGCATTTATCTATTAGTATTATAGCAGTTTTAGAGAACTCTTAATCTCCTAGCCTGTAAACTTCTTGAGAGAGCAAGGTCTATGTCTGACTCTTTTTGTACCCTACTTCCCCTGTACACAATAGGTGTTGAGGAAATATTTCCTCAGTGAGTGAGTATCAGGGAGAATAGTACTGTGACATTTTTGGGCATCAAGTATTCGAATACACTATCCTCAATGAACATTTATTGTTTTCTTGTATGTGTAAAGTACAGAGGGATGGGAAGAATACAAATATGAGTGCATCAAAGACCTTCATAAGGAGCCTGGAAGAAATATGACATACACACTAACAATTATACTATAAGATAGATGAGAGAGAATGTCATTGTAGCTACATGGGAAGCACAGACTAAATCTATGCAAGGTCAGAAGAGCTTGTGAGTGGGGGATAAGGGAAAGTTTCAAAGAGCAGGTTGCATTTGAGCTGGACTTTGAAAGATGAGTAGAATTTAAATAGAGACTGTTGATGAGGGTAACCAAAGGGAGTTTTGGATGTAAAAATCCTGAGGTAATAGAGCACTTAGATTATCTCAGAAAGGATATGCAGTTCTGGCTGGCACAAATATGTATAAGTTCAATTGTGGTAGTGTGAGGTTGGACTCGGAAGATAGGGGTTGGAGCCTGCTTGAGCTAGAGAGTTTTAGGGGTCTTTTTGTTTAAGTACTGACAGTTTGTGAGCCATAGAATGAATTTTTTTCCCATTGGAGAAGCCACCACTGATGATTATTACCTCATCAATGACATGAACACAGTGTTGAAAACGCATTCTGAATGTGGTTCTTACATAGTATAGCACTGGTTTATATTTTACCCACATACTTGCTGAATGGCCCCAACTCCTCAAGTGAGTAATAATATTTGAAATTTTGAAATGACTGGTTATGGTGGCTCATGTTTGTAATTTCAGCACTTTTGGAGGCCAAGGCAGGAGGATTGATTGAGCCCAGGAGTTCAAGAGCAGCCTGAGCAACATAAGCAACATAGTGAGACGCCCATCTCTACAAAAAATAACAAATTAACTGGTGTAACAGTGCATGCCTGTAGTTTCAGCTACTGAGGAGGCTAAAGTGGGAGGATTGCTTTAGCCCAGATGGTCAAGGCTGCAGTGAGCCATGACTGTGCCACTGCACTCCACTCTAGCCTTGGGCAACAAATTGAGACCATGTCTTAAGAAAAAGATAAAGAAACTTTGAAGCAACAGGAATCTAGTCTGTGATAGCCTCTTCACTTCTTGATTCACTAATCTTGAGTCCTAATATCTGTTCCATATTGTCATGATTTTGCCAAAGTACTTTCAGAAGTAGATTTAAACCGTATGCTTCATAAATATATTCTGTAGTAGATACAGAAATAAAAGTATATCGAATATAAATATTGTCTTAAAAAGAGGATGATGGAAACATTTGAAAAATTATTTTTTGTGAGCTTTAGAGTTGCTGTTGTAGTCTGACTAGTTTTGTTTTTCTTAATGCTTCATTTTCTGTTGCTTTAAGAAATTTGGCTTTACACTATTTGTTAGTCACAGCTGAGTGCTCATCATCTCTGAATTTCATTTGATGTGAGAAACCTGGAAAATCCATACAATTACATGTGTTAGAGTAAATATAAATTTACAATATAAAATAAAAAATTTAAACAAAAGCCAGTGTTTTTGACATCATACGCAGAGGCATTACATCATCATAAGGGTCGGTGTTTTTCATTATGATTGATTTTATATCTGAATCAGTATTTTAATTATGTCATTCGAATCCTAGAATTTATACAGTAATAGAGAATTTAAATAAAGTCACCAAAAATAACTTAAAATGAGGAATTGCTTTAAAAGGAAAAGAGAAAGAGCTAAATATATTCATCTTGGCCGAGAGACAGTGAAGTAGAGACATAAGTCTATAAATACTTGGAACTGGTAAACACCAAGGGAGAAAAGATGTATTTTAATTTTATAGCAGGATATAGCTAAGAGTAAGAAAATGAAATATAGGATGACTCATTTTTATGGAATTACTATTTTGGTAGATTGGAAGAATGCCAAGATTTAGTTTATCTCTTTTTCCAAATTATGAGCTTCTTGAGAGCAAGGTTCATATCTCACTAATTTTTGTAGTCCCAGCATTGGCATATTGTTTATGCTCAAAAGTTATTTGAATTGAATTTCAGCAAGGCATATGGCAATTTTACATTATTCTTTAGCAATGATAGAGAAATGCTGGCTAAATGATAATATTATTAAGTGGATTTATGACTCCTTCATTTCAGAATCTTGCTACTAGCTCAGTGACATAAATTGAACCATCAGTTAGACTATTTCATTTTTCATTATCATATCCCAGAACCTAGTACACAATAACCACTAAGTCTTTATTGAATGAAGGATTTGAATGAATGCTTTAGGGCGCCAACCGTAGCTCTGTCTTTTAAAAAATATGTGTGGCGACCAGGTGCAGTGGCTCATGCCTGTAATCTCAGCACTTTGAGAGGCTGAGGCAGGCAGATCACCTGAGGTCAGGAGTTCGAGACCAGCCTGGCCAACATGCTGAAACCCCGCCTCTACTAAAAATACAAAAATTAGCTAGATGTGGTGGCGGGTACCTGTAATCCCAGTTACTTGGGAGACTGAGTCAGGAGACTCGCTTGAACCTGGGAGGTAGAGATTGCAGTAAGCTGAGATCAGCCTGCTGCACTCCAGCCTAGGCAATAGAGTGAGACTCAGTCCCCCAAAAATAAAAAATAAAAATAAATTAAAAATATGTGTGGAGTTTCCATCCTAAGGCTCTTTTCACATTAGGGGGTGGATTTGCAGTCTTTTGAAGTCTGTGGGCACAAATAACTCTGTGGTCTGCAAACACTGTATAGTATATCAAAATTTTGTGAGATCCACTTGAGAGAGAAAATAATTTTGTATCCAGGAATCTTTTGGCTTTTGTTGTTAATTAACAGCTTCTAAACATTTTAGTAGCTATGAGCTACTATTCTATCTAAAAACTTCTATTAGAGGTCTATCAGAATAGTAATAGTAACAAAATCCCTTACCAATACTTTGAGTCAGATATGATTTCATTTGATCAAAGAAAGTGATGCAAGCTGGGTAGAGTAGCACATACCTGTAGTTCCAGCTACTCTGAAGGCTGAGGTGGGAGGATTGATTGAGGCCAGTGGTACAACACTGTGGTATGCTATGTTTGTGTCTGTGAATAGCCACTACACTCTTATCTGACAACATAGTGAGATCCCATCTCTAAATAAATAAATAAAATAAAAAAGAAATGTTGCAACAGATATTCTAGTTGCAGAGGAAAGTACAGATATTCCCCAATTTTTGATAGAGTTACATCTCAATAGACCCATCATAAGTTGAAATATTATAATATCTTCAACATACAGTGGGCTTATCCAGAAGTAGCCTCTTTGTAAGTTAAGGAGCTTACTGAATGTGTATTGCTTTTGTACCATCCTGAAGTTGAAAGACCAATACATAGATCTGTTCTAAGTTGGGAACTATATATATTATATGACTTTGGATATTTTTTCATACTAATTGACAGCAAATTTTAGTTTTGGTTTGTTAACTTTACTTTTTTGTGACATCTGCGTATTCACTAAATACTTACTGGATTTTCAACAGCATTCTAGGTTATGACATGTTGGTGGCTATATATATTTTAATGCTGTATCAGTTATCTGTTGCTGTGTAAACTTAGTGGCTTAAACAACATTTATTATTTCACAGCTTCTGTAGGTCAGGAATCCATGTGTGGCTTATCTGGGTCCTTTGTTTCAAGGTCTTTTAAAAGGGAATTCTACCCAGAATTAGTTTCTATCACAAAGCTCGACTGGAAAGAATCCCTTTCCCAGCTCACTTATTTGGTTGTTGGGAGGATTCATTTCTTTGTGAACTGATAAGTCAAAACCTTCATCCATCAGCTTATGAGGTGAAGTTCCATGCCACATGAGCCTCTTCATAGAACATCTCACAAGATGGCAGTTTGCTCACTCTGGTGGCAGTTTTGCTGACTATGTGTATACCAGGAGATGGGAAAGATTGGAAACCATGTCTGAAGCTACCTACTTCAGATAGAGACAAGAGGCAGGGAAATTCTGCGTAGAAGAGGGTGGTTCCCTGGCGAGGTTCCCACCCTCAGCCCAAAACCCTGATACTATGGCCCAAGGTGAGAACTTACATCCTTGTTTTCCCATTTGAATGTTGCCTTTTCCAAAACCATCCATGGCTTGCCCTGCTCCCCATCCTGTGCCCATAAAAACCTCAGGCTCACATGGCAGAGAGGAGGAGAAGCAGCTGGACGTTGGAGACTGTGGTTGGATGTTGGAGAGAAGCAGCTTGACTTCAGAAGGACAGCTTGATGGTGTAGCTTTTGAGAAGAGTCTAGCTGGGGACGGCTGGACTTCACAGGAAGATTACCTTCCTGCTCCATCCCCTTTCCTGCTCTCCTTCCTGCTGAGAGCCACTTTTATTGGGAGTAAAATCCCCCACATTTACCATCTTCAGTTCGCTAGGGCGATCTCATTCCTCCTGAATGCTGGACAAGAACTTGGGTGTCATAGGTGTGGGTTCAAAGGCTGTCACACTGACCCTCCACTGAGCTGTTAACACTTAATGTGTCCACAGATGGCAAAGCTAAAAGGGCACTGTACCACTCCTTCTGGGGCTTCAGAGGTTGCAGACAGCCCCCTTAGACACTGCCAGGCCACCCACACAGAGTTTTGCTCCTGCCAGCACCCAAAAGGGCTTGCTCCAGCTCCTGCACCTATTCACCTGCATGCTCCCCTTTCTGTGAGCAGGTTGAGTAAGTGGAGTTCACCCCTGCCGGTGCCCATGCATTCCAATTCCAGCCCACGAAGGGGTCAGGGAAATATCCTGCTTCACTATCAGAGTTGAGGAAGCTTTTAGATGATATTTGGGACTACCTGTGATGACATGCCTGTAGTTCCAGCTGCTCAAGAGGATAAGTTGGGAAGATACCTTGAGCGCAGGAGTTTGAGTCTAATTTGTGCAACATAAACCTTGTCGCTAAAAAACAAAACAGAGCAAAAATTAAATGACAAATAGATCCTGTTATTGTCATTTTTTATTCAGTGGAAATACAATAAAGAAAGTGCAGGCTGGGTGTGGTGGCTCACGCCTGTAATCCCAGCACTTTGGGAGGCCAAGGCAGGCAGATCACCTGAGGTCGGGAGTTCAAGACCAGCCTGACCAACATGGAGAAACCCCATCTCTACTTGAAATACAAAATTAGCTGGATGTGGTGGCACATGCCTGTAATCCCAGCTACTTGGAAGGCTGAGGCAGGAGAATCGCTTGAATCTGGGAGGTGGAGGTTGCAGTGAGTCGAGATCACGCCATTGCACTCCAGCCTGAGCTACAAGAGGGAAACTTCATCTCAAAAAAAAAAAAGAGAGAAAATGCAAAAGTCCCATTTTTCATGTATAATTTTTTCATGTGTAAAAGTTACATGGATGATAGGATTTGGAGGCACTTCTAGTTGGAAAGAGCTAAAAATAGTTATAATGTACTAATTATCTCTCCTCTTTAAGAAACATTGTTCAGTGATTTTCAGAATTCAAAATATGTTTCTTAATTTTCCCGTCCTCTCCTCTTCCTTCCTCATCTTCCCCTCCCTGCTGTTGAACCACAGGTTTAATCTATTTAAGTTCAGATGATGTGTTCAATTGAGGTCCAGAATTTATCACTTTGAGCATACCTAGACATTTCCATCTTTTTATGCAGTCTGAGGCCTGTGCTTATCACTAGTATTGGTACTTTCTTATTTCTATATTCTACTCTTTTGTGTAAAGCAGAGGCAAAAATGCAAAGAAAATTTTAAATAATGGCAAAACATTGTTTTCCAAGGCTGGTATTTCTGTTGAATTGTAACAGCTAGCCCAGAGGCATTGAAAGGACATCATGCAGAAAGATGAAAAAGACCTTTAGCTAAAGAGAGTAAAGACATCTCTGTATGAAAGTCTAATACTGTGTATGTAAAAGTCAAAGACCACCCTCTATTTTCACTCAGCTATAAGAAAAATGCTGTACTGTTCATCTTTGTGAACCTTTGATTAAAATAAGTGCTCAGAAATCTCTGCATGCAGCATAGCTTCTCTTCATAAATTGTCTGACAAGGAGATACAGTAGGTCTTTAATTTAGTCTCTGCTAAATAGGGCTTGATAAGGCAAAACCCTTAAAATCTTACTGTAACCATCCTGCCAGCATTTTGCAAGCATTTAATATTGTTCTGGAGTTTTAGCCTTACTTAGTCCTTAAGATATGGAAACTTTGAGAACCTACACTTTAAAAAATTCTAAGATTTTGATCCTTAAATCTCAGTTTACTCATCTGTAAAATGGGGGATACAGAGAAATAATTTATATGGTTGTTGTTCCTCAGTTCCACCAAAGTTTCTGAATGTAGCTCCAGAGTTCCTGAATATCTTGTTTCCTTTCTGTAGAAGCTTGTGTACATTCTGTGTTGATCCTGTCAGTAAACCAAAGATACCCTTTCTTTATTTAACCTCCGTTTCCCCCAGAATGCCTGTAGTCTCATACTCTTTGTAGCCCCTTCAGCTTTACAAAGCAGAGATTTAGTATAAATATGTGAAACATGCCTCCTAGTGTTAAAAAAAAAAAGTAGGCTATGTTTCATCCTGTTTATATTAAAATATTGCAAATATTTTTGCCAAGTCTTCATATTTAAAATAAGGAAGTTTTTAAAAGCTTGATTAAATGAGATCACAATTAGCAACTGCTTCAAATATACTTTTCATTCTTCCTTCTTGAATGAGATATTACTAAGAGAGGCTTTGGAGGTAACAATTCCATGCTAGTCAAATTACTTATTTGTTATTTTTTATCCGATATTTCAGTTAACCTTCTACTTAAAGAGGATTATGGTAAGTAGTTGTATTTCTTTTAATATGACTTAATCATTCTAATTTCTTTTAAAATGAAGTGTTGGCCAGGCGCGGTGGCTCACGCCTGCAATCCCAGCACTTTGGGAGGCTGAGGAGGGTGAATCACCAGGGGTCAGGAGTTCTTGACCAACCTGACCAACATGGAGAAACGCTGTCTCTATTGAAAATACAAAATTTTGCCAGGTGTGGCGTTGCATGCCTGTAACCCCAGCTACTCGGGAGGCTGAGGCAGGAGAATCACTTGAACCTGGGAGGTGGAGGTTGCAGTGAGCCGAGATCGCACCATGCACTCCAGCCCGGGCAACAAGAGCAAAACTCCGTCTCAAAGTTAGTAGTCAAAAAGCAAAGTGTGGCCTGGATATCTTCTGGCCTGCTACTTTGGGCGATTTCAGACAATTACAAATCTTGTCATGCTGAAGAATCATACTAGTGTACCTATAGTGACCTCTGGTTCCTGACAAGTTCCTTAAAGCTAAGTCCTTGATAGTCTATGGCTTAGCCATTCATGTCTGTATTCCGGAGGCCTTGATGGTAATGATGCCATCTGTGCTCCTGTCTTGCTGCCTCTACACAGGCCTTGTGTAGATCAGACACAATGTTTCTTATAGTGCTCTGAAAACGGTGACACACACCTTACATATATAAGAAGATAATATTGATGTGCTTTCTAGACATGGGCTATAGTTTGTTGTTGTTGTTTTTGGCATGACAGTTTTATCATCTGGGCTCATAGCCCAATAGTTGGAGGTTTCAACAGAGTCCTGCACATTTACCTGTCAGTTTGAATTAATGCATTACCTGTTATTCTATAGGTAGAGAGTACATACCAAGAATCCTGCTTTCAAGAGGGCCAGCTTTCAAGAAGTCATGGTTTGAGTCACAGTGACATATGAAGCCTCTTAAGGTTTAACTTAGCGACAGGGCTCATTTGATGATCACTGACTTAAACATAAAGTTTTAGTGGCCTGTGCTGACAAACACATGTATGAAGAAGACTGTTTACCAAAGTAACTTCAAGGTCACTAAGAGAGTCTAATTAAGATACATCCCACATTGATAGTAATGGCAGGAACTAGTTGAGAATGAAAGACTATAGACAGAGCCGCAGTATTTTGAGGCCTTTGGCTATTACTGAAGAATCAATTTAGGCATGCTATTTTATTAAATTAATTTTATTGAGGTGGAATTTATATACAATAAGGTGCACCCTTCAAAAAATTTTTTTATTCTACTTTAAGTTCTGGAGTACATGTGCAGATTGTGCAGGTTTGTTACATAGGTATACATGTGCCATGGTGGTAGTTTGCTGCATCCATCGCCAGTCATCTACATTAGGTATTTCTCCTACTGCTATCCCTCCCAATCCCCCTACCACCTGCTATTCCTCCCCTAGCCCCCTCACCCCCAGGCCCCAGTGTGTGATGTTCCCCTTCTTGTGTCTGTGTGTTCTCATTGTTCAACACCTACTTATCAGTGAGAACGTGCGGTGTTTGGTTTTCTGTTCTTGCATCAGTTTGCTGAGAATGATGGTTTCCAGTTTCATCCATGTCCCTGCAAAAGACATGAACTCATCCTTTTTTATGGCTACATAGTATTCCATGGTATATATGTGCCACATTTTCTTTATCCAGTCTATCATTGATGGGCATTTGGGTTGGTTTCAAGTCTTTGCTATTGTGAACAGTGCCGCAATAAACATACGTATGCATGTGTCTTTATAATTGAATGTTTTATAATCCTTTGAGTATATACTTAGTAATGAGATTACTGGATCAAATGGTATTTCTATTTCTAGATCCTTGAAGAATCGCCACACTGTCTTCCACAATGGTTGAACTAATTTGCACTCCCACCAACAGTGTAAAAGTGTTCCTATTTCTCCACATCCTCTCCAACATCTGTTGTCTCCCGATTTTTTAATGATCACCATTCTAACTGGCATGAAATGGTATCTCAATGTGGTTTTGATTTGCATTTCTCTAATGACCAGTGATGAGCTTTTTTTCATATGTTTGTTGGCGCACAGATGTCTTCTTTTCAAAAGTGTTTGTTCATATCCAAAACAACTTTTTGATGGGGTTGTTTTTTTCTTGTAAATTTGTTAAAGTTCTCCACAGATTCTGGATACTAGCCCTTTGTCAGATAGGTAGGTTGCAAAAATTTTTTCCCATTCTATTGGTTCCTGGTTCACTCTATTGATAATTTTTTTTGCTGAAGGTGCACCCATTTTAATTACAAATTGATGAATTTTGATAAATGTGTACCTGGGTAATTAACACCACAGGTATTCTGTTAGACTAGCAACATAGATAGATACCTTGTACAAATGAGGGACTCTTGCATGCAAGGACCAATGATTCATTTTACCAGGAGATTACATATGATGGTTATTTTTTGGGATCATATTCTCACCTAAGCATACATCGGGTAGTACTCTTCTATAGGGAAGGCCATAATTGGTTAAGTACTGTTCATTTTCCCAGGGTGCTGTTGCTCTCACAAGTCTGGCTTGGAGTGAATCTTTGAGAGAACTGGGTTTTCATCTGGACCTGCTACTCTCCGCACAGAGTGAACTTGGTCAAGTTGTAGCCTCTGTTTCACTTCTCTGGGCCTCTGTTTCTTCTTCAGTAAATCAGGAGGACTGAGTCTAAGAATTTCTATCTCTGACATTCTTAATTTCTCATGATAATAAGACCAAATTATTTGATTTGGATGTGGGTGTTCCAAACGTAAATAGAAAACTACTCTCTAGCAGCGTTACTTCTCTAAGGATGAATTGTACTTGTTGATAAACAGGAATAAATCCGAATACCTTTGTAGCATAATTCTTGCCATAGATGTTAATGTGGAATATGTCTTGATTATACTAGCATAATGACCTTGAAGTTAGTTAGGTAAATAGCCTTCTACATACATGTATTTGTCTTGCATTGAGCTTTTTATAATGGTTGCTTTTTATTGGCTCTTGTTAGAGAAAAGAAAACCTTATCTCTGTTGTTCAGGCCTGTGACTACTCCTAAAAGACAAAGAAACACATTGTTAACTATTGGCATTGCTGGGTTGGCAGGCATTGTTTACTGTGAATACCAAAGTTTGATTAACACAGGTGTTATATTACAGATACTGTTAGATCAGTTTAAGGTAAAATGAAATTGATCACAGAATTTAATATTACAGGTTTCTCCTAACTTACAGATAGCCTACATTTTAGTTGTAAATGCATAATTTCAAACTAGAAAGGCATTTTCATTTAGAAATAACATTTTAAACAGTAGTTAGAGTCTCTGAATACAAAGACCTATTTAGCCTACAGTGTAGCTAAAGTTATAACACTAATAATCATTATGGAACCTAATTGTCATTTTTAACTAGATTACTTATTTATAACTGGATTTCTGTGGGAGGAAGTACTGGTTTATAGACTTAGAATATTTGCATTACAAACATATTTGGCTTCTTAACATGTACCAGACCATATGCTCAGCACTGGGAATATGGAGTTAATAAATACAATCCCTTCCCCCAGTGAGTACATGGTAGGGAAGATTCAACAAACATAATCATAAAGCAACAAGGTTTATGAAAGAAATTATGAGGTACATTCAAGGATCAGCTAAGCATACCGCACTGAGTACAGAATAACACCTAACCAGCTGGGATGGGGACTGTCTCGGACGATTCATAATGAGATGAATTGGAAAAGATTCGTAAAAATTAGTAAGATGAAAAGAGGTGGGTGAGAGGAGGATTCCAGGCAGAGGAGTATGAATAAGGGCATAGAGAAGAAACTTCAAGCACTTTGTATTACTAGGTCAAGGAAAGAGTAGTAAAAGAAGAGGCAGGAGAAAGACGTAGGGACTAGATTATGGTGGATCTTAGTTGTCCTATTTAGAAGTGTGGATTTTTCTTGTGTCCAGTTTCCTGAGCTGGTCAGGTTTTTGTTAAAGGTAGACCACTCAGACAGGGCTCTGAAGAGTTGGTTTGAGGGCACAGGAATAGCAGCCTTATCGGGTGGCTGTAGTTAGCTGGTGGAGAAATAAGGAAGGCCTGAACTATGACAGAGGTGATCAGAATTGAGAAGAGGGGAGATAGTCAACAGGTATTTAGTATGTAAATAGTCAGATCTGAGGATTGGTTAGATTTGAGGGAGAAAGGAGAGCATCAGTGCAAGTTCAAATTTCTGCTTTTGTTGATTTTGTGACTGAGGAAGGATTAACCAAAAAAAGAGGCAGTTTTGACAGAGAAAAGTAAAAATTTAGTTTGGATAAGTTGAGTTTGAGGTTACTGTGGTGATGGCCAGCATGCAGTCGACATATCTCTAAGATGTATGGAAGGTTAGAGACCTAGAGGTATAGACTTGGGGGACATTAGCGTATAGAGGATTTTATTTTATTTTTTGAGATGGAGTCTCACTCTGTTGCCCAGGCTGGAATGCAGTGGCAAGATCTCAGCTCACCACAACCTCTACCTCCTGGCTTCAAGCAATTCTCCTGCCTCAGCCTCCTGAGTAGCTGAGACTACAAGTGCATGCCACCATGCCCAGCTAATTTGTGTATTTTTAGTAGAGATGGTGTTTCACTATGTTGGCCAGGCTGGTCTCAAACTCCTGACCTTGTGATCTGCCTGCCTTGGCCTCCCAAACTGCTGAGATTACAGGTGTGAGCCACCGCAGCCAGCCTATAGAGGATTTTGAAACCCCAGAAAAATTTAAAATAATATTTTTTAAAAACCCTTATTCAGAAGTGAGCTTGGCATGTTTTGGGGTATTTATTCTAGTTTCCTTCAACTTCTTTGCAAATTGGGAACTTGCCTCTCAAAGGACACTCATACCTTACACCATAACTGGATAGATTATGATTACAAACCATTGGCAGTTTATTAGCTCATTCACTTATTGTTTACTCATTCAACAAATATTTGTTAAACACAGTATATACCTAGTTCTCAGCAGACATATGAAGTGATGACAGAATGACTCTCCCTGCCCTCTAGGAAGTTGCAATCACGATGATCAGATTCTCTATATTTTAAATCATCTACTGTCTAATCAGTGAAGTTGTTTTAAGTTATAATAGACTAATGCTATTAGCAAATGACTGTTTGCTTAAGAAAAAAAAAGAAAAAGGCATAAATTTTACTCTTAGGTAGTTCTTTGCCCTATTTGTTACAACGAAGAATCATATTTGTTCACGGTAAACAATGAAGAACAGTGTAAAGAAAGGAGCATGAACTGAGTGTTTTTTCACGTTTGCATCAAATGTGAGGAGAGCTATGTCACCACTAACTATATTTAAATAAAAGTATAGGTATAGCCATTAATATCAAGCCTGCACTGTTCATTGTTTCAGAAACTAGTCTGGTTGATATTCTTATTGTCTCTGTTCCTATTATTCAGGATCATAGACAATTGTGTTTGTGTTTTTCTCTCTTTATTGGTGCTGGTAAGAGTCATATTCATATTTTTGTCCCAAATGTCCTGGGGTGGGGAGAAAGCAAATGTAGTAGAAAGATTGTATATCTTTAGGCTTTGCTACTCATGATGTGCCAATTAACTGAAATATATTTAACCCTGTGAAAACACTGATTCTATAGAAGGAAAAAGCAAATCTGGAGTACATGTAAAGTATCATGAATATAAATTCAAGCATTAACTAAATTCTCCTAACATGCAGTTATTTCAGGAATAGCTTCTGAGTAATTATATTACTTATCACATTATTTCCCTGACTTTTGCCTTTAAAATACAATTTAACTAAAATGAACCCTGGGCATTGGTTTATCTATCTGATTTTATTGTCAATAACTTAAATGCAAGGCATCCAACTCTTGCCATTTCTACTGTTTCTATGGTAACCAAAGTGTGCAAACCCAGCAGTATTGCTTGCTTTCACAGCTGGCATTTTGTGTTCACAGTAAGAAGAGGAGTTTTAGTAAAGTATAGTCTGTGTTAATTGGGATGTAACTAGGTCAGAACAATTTTGGTATCCTTTCTTCATCCTTTTAGGTCTTTTATGTGGGTGAAGGTATGTATGTATGAACTGCAGGTTTCTTTCCTTTTTTATTTTCTTGAAGCATATACTTTCACTAAAATTAATCACTGTTAAAGTTGGTCTTCAAAAATAAGCATAACATCTGCAAACACAACTTAGTATAGAATCTTGAGGATTGGATGGAGTTGCCCTGAGACTTGACCCATAGCCTTGTATACCCTTGAATATTTCCATTAAGAAAGATGAAATGATGGATGTGAAAATGCTTTGAAAAATTAAACACACTTTAATGGTGATTCATTTTGTTATTATTTGTATTTTGAAACATCAAGTATCTTGAGACCTTAACATGTATTTACTCGTTCTGAAGGGAACAGGCAATCCCAGTTAAGAAATGCACATTTAAAAGTGACTTCCCTCCGCAATTCCAGGTCTTAATTTGATGATAGGAGCCCTTCTCTGTGGTTACTGCCCAAGCTCTAGGTTCTGTTCTCAAACTGTACAAAAGAGCTCATAAGCCAGTACTCCTCTAAACGATGTCACTGCCTCTGCCCTCAGACTTTACATGGAGAGCCTACACTTAGAGCTTCCATAGACTTAAGTATGTTATATCAAAGGTATTCTCTACTAACTTCAATACTAGAAAAGAGCATTCCTCTTAATCACTCTCTTTGTGTCCTCATTCCATTGTGGTGCTCATATTTTCTGTTTCGACACAGCATGACTGCAAGAACTTCTATCAAGAGATAGCTGAGTGTAAAACCGCCTTCCTGTACTAGCATTCAGCAGCTTATAATCTACTTTCATTTCTTACATGAAGCAATTTTTGCTCTCAGATCTTATACTTTGTAGTGTCGTGTTATCTTATTATCTTTATTTTTAAAGGGCTTAAACTCAAGGAATGAAAAATAAAAAATAAGGTGGCTTATTTGACACTTTTACAATTAAAAAAATTATTATGTCCCCCAGAGATTCCATTCTCACTAAAGCTTTCAAAAGTGTACTCTAAAATCTGCCTTTACCTTTTCCCCATTTATTTGGATCTCATTTACTGTTTCTGGCTTCTGTAAATGCACAGAAATTATTTTTTCTGAATCACCTATGACCTAATTATCCATTCCAAAGGCCTCTTTTCAGCTTTCTTTATGTTGCACTCAATGGCTACTTCTTCCTTTTTAGATTCTCTTAGCTTCGAGAACCCTGTGCTATCTAGATTTTCTTACCTTTGTTTTCTTTCATTTTTAGCTTATTTATTTACTTATATTTTTGGTTTTCTTACCTTTGATATTCCTTCAAGGATCTTTCTCCCCTTCCCTTCCCTTCCCTTCCCTTCCCTTCCCTTCCCTTCCCTTCCCTTCCCTTCCCCTTCCCCTTCCCCTTCCCCTTCCCCT